>JAQZBX010004337.1:0-60824 GCA_029593785.1 Cabassous unicinctus | reverse complement strand
AACGTTGACAGTGTGCATTGAGTTCTTTGCATTAGAAACCCGAAAAAAAAAACTAGTTTCATTGGCTGATTCCATGTATATTCATTTACAAACAAATTAAGACACTGGATTCAACTATCTCTCTGTGAATGCAGTATTTACTTCAAGTTTGAAAGTTAAATAAGATTCTTGTTTGTTTGGCTGCTTTCTATCACATGTCAACACACAGCTTTTGTATAAGGCAAGCCAATTCAGTGGTTTCTTCACTTTACAAAATTAAATAAGATTTGTCTTTTACTTGCTGCTATGCTTGTGTTTTCACTTAAATTCATCATCAAAACACTGGTTTCCCATAACAGACTGTGAATGCAGCAGTTAATTCAACTTTGAAAGTTAAGTAAAATACTTGTTTGGATGCTGTGCACTTGCTTTCACTCATTATCAATGGAAAAACACTGCTTTTACCTAATAGTATGCCAAAACACTGGTTTCTTCAGTTTTCTAAACTAATCAATATACTCATTACATTGGCAGCTATACACTTGTTTTCACTTACAATGAATGGAAATCACTTCTTTTAGTATGCCAAAGCTACCGGTTCCTCACATTCAAATCCTAAGTAAGATTATTGTTTCTTACAACACTATACATGTGTTTTCAATTACAATGACCTCGAAAACACTCCTTTTCCCTATTGTTGACAGAATGAATTGAGCTCTTTGCTTTAGAAAACCAAGAAGAAACTTGTTGTTTTGGATGATTTGCAGGTGTATTCATTTACTGTTCACTTCAATACACTGGTTTCACCTAAATCTCTGTGAACGCACTAGTTACTTCAAGTTTGAAAGGTAAGTAAGTTTCTTGTTTGTTTGGCTGCTATGCCCTTGATTTCACTGACACATCAACTCACTGCTTTAGCCTAAGTCTAAGCCAATGCAGTGATTTCTTCATTTTAAAAATCTAAATAAGTTTTGTCTTTTATTTGCTGCTATGCCTGTGTTTTCACTTAAATTCAGCTTCAAAACACTGGTTTCATGTAGCAGGTGGTGAATGCAGCATTTAATTCATCTTTGAAAGTTAATTAAGATAAATTGTTTGGCTGCTGTGCACTTGCTTTCAATCTTTACCAATTTAAAAACACTCCTTTTAATTTCAACTATGCCAAAGAACTGGTTTCTTCAGTTGTCATAACTAAGCATCATACTCATTACAGTGGCAGTTATGCCCTTGTTTCACATACAATGAATGGCAAAACACTGCTTTTACTATGCCAAAGCTGCCAATTACTCACTTTGGAAATCAAAGTAAGATTCTTGTTTCTTGTGATGCTGTACATGTGTTTTGAATTACAATCAACTTGAAAACACAGGTTTTCCTTAACATTGGATGAATGCATCGAGTTCTTTGCTTTAGAAAACCAAAAAAGAAACTTGTTTCTTTGGCTGATTTGAATGTGTATTCATTTACAATCAACTTCAAGTCACTGGTTTAACCTAACTCTCTGTGAATGTAGTAGTTACATCAAGTTTAAAAGTTAAGGAAGTTTCTTGTTTGTTTGGCTGTTTTGCCCCTGCTTTCAATCACATGTCAACACACAGGTTTTGCCTATGGCTAAGCCAATGCACTGGTTTCTTCACTTTACAAAACTAAATCAGATTTGTCTTTTTTGGCTGCTATGCCTGTGTTTTCACTTACATTCATCTTCAAAACACTGGTTTCCCATAATAGGGTATGAATGCAGGTGTTAATTCAACTTTGAAATTTAAGAAAGATAGTTGTTTGTTTGGCTTCTATGTGCTTGCTTTTACTCACTATCAATATAAAAACACTGCTTTTACCAAATATTATGCCAAAACACTGGTGTCTTCAGTTTTAAAAACTAAGTAACCTACTCATTATATTGGCAGCTATGACCTTGTGTTCATTTATAATGAATGTCACAACAGTGCTTTTACTATGCCAAATGCCGGTTCCTCACTTTGGAAATCAAAGTAAGGTTCTTATTGCTTAAAATGGTATACATGTGTTTTCAAGTACAATCAGCTTGGAAACACTGCTTTTCCCTAACATTGGCAGAATGCATTGAGGTATTTGCTTTAGAAACCCAAAAAAGAAATTTGTTTTATTTGCAGATTAGGATGTGTATTCATTTACAATCTACATTAAGACACTGGTTTCATCTATCTCTCTGTGAATGCAGTAGTTACTTCAAGTTTGAAAGTTATGTAAGCTTCTTGCTTGTTTGTCTGCTATGCCCTTGCTTTCACTCACATGTCACCACACAACTATTGCCGAAGGCTAAGCCTGTGCAGTGGTTTCTTCAATTTACAAAACTAAATAAGTTTTGTCTTTTATTTGCTGCTATGCCTGTGTTTTTACTTAAATTCCTCTTCAAAACACTGGTTTTGCCTAACAGGCTGTGAATGCAGCATTTAATTCAACTTTGAATGTGAAGTAATATACTTGTTTGTTTGGCTGCTATGCACTTGTTTCACTCATTATCAATGTAAAATCACTGCTTTTACCTAATTGTATGCCAAAATATTGGTTTCTTCAGTTTTCAAAGTGAAGCAATACACTCATTACTTTGGCAGCTATGCACTTTTTTTCACTTATAATGAAAATCAAATCTCTGCTTTTACTTTGCCAAAGCTGCGTGTTCCTCACTTTCTAAATCTCAGTAACTTTCTTGTTTCTTACATTGCTATACATGTGCTTTCAATTCCAAAGAAGTTGAAATCACTGGTTTTCCCTAATGTTGGCTGAATGCATTAAGTTCTTTCCTTTAGAAAACCAGAAAGAAACTTGTTTCATTGGCAGATTTGAATGTGTATTCATTTACAAATAACTTCGAGACACTGGTTTCACCTCACTCTCTATGAATTCAGTACTTACTTCTATTTTGAAAGGTAAATAATATTCTTGTTTGTTTGGCTGCTTTCTATCACATGTCAACACACAGATTTTGCCTAAGGCTAAGCCAATGCAACTGTTTCTTCACTTAACAAATCTAAGCAATATATATCTCTTACTTGCTGCTTTGCCTGTGTTTTCACTTAAATTAATCTTCAAAACACTGGTTTCCCATCACCACCTGTGAATGTAACAGTTAATTCAACTGTTGAACTGGGTGGTATGCACTTGCTTTCACTCAATATCAATGTAAAAACACTGATTTTTCCTAATACTATGCCAAAACACTGGTTTCTTCAGTATTCCCAAATAAACAACATACTCATTACATTGACAGCTCTGCACTTCTTTTCACTTACAATGAATGTCAAAACCCCGCTATCACTATGTGAAATTGGCCAGTTCCTCACTTTTGAAATCTAAGTAATACTCTTGTTTCTTACAATTCTATACATGTGTTTTCAATTACAATCAACTTAAAAACACTGCTTTTCTTAAAGTTGGCTGAATGCTTTGAGTTCTTTGCTTTAACAACCAAAACAGAAACTTGTTACATTGGCTGAATTTCATGTGTGTTTATTTATATTCAACTTCAAGACACTGGTTTCACCAATCTCTCTGTGAATGCAGTGGTTAATTTAATTTTGAAACGTAAGTAAAATTCTTATTTAGTTGGCTGCTATGCCCTTGCTTTCACTCACATGTCAACACACAGGTTTTCCCTAAGGCTAAGCCAATGCTGGGGTTCTTCACTTTACAAAACTAAATAACATTTGTCTTTTATTAGCTGCTATCCCCGTGTTTTCACTTAAAATCATCTTCCAAACACTAGTTTCCCATAACAAGCTATCAATGAAGCTGTTAATTCAACTTTGAAAGTTAAGTAAGATCCTTGTTTTTTTGGGTGGTATGCACTTGCTTTCACTCATTATCAATGTAAGTACACTGCTTTAACTTAAGAGTATTTCAAAACACTGTTTTCTTCAGTTTTCAAAACTAAGCAATATACTCATTACTTTGGCAGCTATGAACTTGTTTTCAGTTCTAATGAATGTCAAAACACACCTTTCAGTGTGCCAAATCTGCCGGTTCTCAATTTCAAAATCTAAGTAAGATTCTTGTTACTTACAATGCTGTACATGTGTTTTCCATTACAATCAACATGAAAACACTGCTTTTCCCTTATGTTGGCTGAATGCATTGAGTTCTTTGCTTCAGAAAACCAAAAAAGAAAGTTGTTTCATTGGCAAATTTTCATGTGTATTCATTTAAAATCAACTTAAAGACACTGTTTTCACCTTACTCTCTGTGAATGCTTTGGCATAGTATTAGGTAAAAGCAGTGTTTTTACATTGGTAATGAATGAAAGCAAATGCAGAACAGACAAATAAACAAGTATTTTACTTAACTTTCAAAGTTGAATTAACTGCTGCATTTACAGCCTGTTATGGGAAAAAAGTGTTTTGAAAATGAATTTAAATGAAAACGCAGGCAAAACAGCAAATAAAAGGCAAATCTTTTTTAGAATTGTAAAGTGAAGAAACCAATGCCTTGACTTAGCCTTAGGTAAATGATGTGTGTTGACATGTGTGTGAAAGCAAACGCATAGCAGCCAAACAAACAAGAATCTTACTTACCTTACTAACTTCAAGTAACTACTGCATTCAAAGAGAGGTGAAACAAGTATCTTAAAGTTGATTTTAAATGAATACACATGCAAATCAGCTAATGAAACAATTTTCCTTTACGGTTTTCTGAAGCAAAAACTCACTGCGTTCAAACAGTGTTCAGGAAAAGTATTGTTTTCAAGTTGATTATAATTGAAAACACATATATGACATTGTAAGAAACAAGAATCTTACTTAGATTTCCAAAGTGATGAACCGTCAGCTTTGGCATAGGAAAAGCAGTGGTTTGAAATTCATTGTAATTGAAAACAAGTGCATAGCTACCAATGTAATGAGCATATTGCTTAGTTTTGAAATCACAAAAAAACAGTGTTCTGGCATATTATTAGGTATAAGCTATGGTTTTACATTGATAATGAGGGAAACAAGTGCTTAGCAGCCAAACAAACAAGTATCATGCTTAACTTTCAAAGTTGAATGAACTCTTGTATTCACAGTGTGTTACAGGAAACCAGTGTTTTGAAGATGAATTTAAGTGTAAGCACAGGCATAGCAGCAAAAGAAGACAAATCCTATTTAGCATTTAAAGTAAAGAAATCACTGCATTGGCTTTGCATTAGGTAAAATCCATTTGTTGACTTGTGCCTGAAAACAAGGACATAGCAGCCAAACAAAAAGGAATATTAACTTTCAAACTTTAAGAATCTACTACATTCACAGAAGGTTAGGTGAAACCAGTGCTGTGAAAATGATTTTAAGTGAATACACATGCAAATCAGCCAGTGAAAGAAGTTTCCTTTTTGTTTTTCTGAAGCAAAGAACTCACTGCATTCAACCAGCATTCAGGAAAGGAAAGTTTTCAAGTTGATTTTAATTGAAAACACATGCAGAACAGTGTAAGAAACAAGGATCTTACTTAGGTTTCAAACGTGAGGAACCGGCAGATTTGGCAGAGTAAAATCAGGGGTTGGTCATTCATTGTAAGTGATAAGAAGTGAAAAGCTGCCGATGTAAGGAGTATATTGCTTAGATTGAAAACTGAAGAAACCAGTGTTTTGGCATAGCATTCAGTGAAAGCAGTGTTTTTACTTTGATAATGAGTGAAATCAAGCCCACAGCAGCCAAATAAGTATCTTACTTAACTTTCAAAGTAGAATTAACTGCTGCATTCACAGCCTGTTATGGAAAATCAGTGTTTTGAAGATGAATTTAAGTGGAAACACAAGCATAGCAGAAAATAGAAGACAAATCTTATATAGGATTGTAAAGTGAGGAAACCACTGCATTGGCTTAGCATTAGGTAAAATCCGTGTGATGACATGTGTGTGAAAGCAAGGACATAGAAGCCAAACAAACAAGAACCATACTTATCTTTCAAACTTGAAGTAACTACTACAGTCACAGAGAGTTATGTGAAACCAGTGCCTTGAAATTGATTGTAAATGAATACACGTGCAAATCAGCCATTGACACAAGTTTCCTTTTTGGTTTTCTGAAGCAAAGAACTCACTGCATTCAACCAGTGTTCAGGAAAAGCAGTGTTTTCAAGATGATTGTAATTGAAAACACATGCTTAGCAGTGTAAGAATCAAGAATCTTACTTATGTTTCAAAACTGAGGAACCAGCAGCTTTGGCAGAGTAAAGTCAGTGGTTGGTCATTTCTTCTAAGTGATAACAAGTTATTAGTTGTTAATGTAAGGAGTATATTGCTTAATTTTGAAAACTGAGGAAATCAGTTTTTGGCATAACATTAGGTAAAAGGAGTGCTTTTACATTGATAATGAGTGAAAACATGTGTCCCGTTGTCAAACAAAAAGTATCTTACTTTGCATTCAAAGTTGAATTAACTGCTGCATTCACTGCTTGTTATGGGAAACCAGTGTTTAGAACACGAATTTAAATGAAAACAGAGCATAGCATCAAATAAAACACAAATCTCATTTAGTTTTGGAAAGTGAAGGAACCACTGCCTTGGCTTAGTCTCAGGTAAAACAGCGTGTTGACATGTGAGTGAAAACAAGAGCATAGTAACCAAACAAACAAGAATCTTACTTCCCTTTCAAAGCTGAAGTAACTACCGAATTCACAGAGAATGAAACCAGTGTCTTAAAGTTGATTGTAAATGAATACACATGCAAATCAGCCAATGAAACAAGGTCTGTTATGGTTTTCTGAAGCAAAAACCTCACTGCATTCAACCTACGTTCAGGAAAAGCAGTGTTTCCAGCTGATTGTAATTGAAAACGCATGTATAGCCTTGTAAGAAACAAGAATCTTTCTTATATTTCCAAATTGAGGAACTGGCAGATATGGCATAGTAAAAGCAGTGTTGTGAAATTCCTTGTAACTGAAAAAAGTGCATAGCTGCGAATTTAATGAGCATATTGCTTGGTATTGAAAACTGAAGAAATCACTGTTTTGGCAAATTATTAGGTATAAGCAGGGTTTTTCCATTGATAATGACTGAAAGCAAATGCACAGCAGCCAAAAAAATAAGTACCTTATTTAACTTTCAAAGTCGAATTAACAGGTGAATTCACAGCCTGTAATGGGAAACCAGTTTATTGAAGATGAAATTAAGTGAAAACACAGGCATAGCAGCCAATAAAAGACAAATATTATTTAGGTTTTTAAACTAACTAAACCACTTCCTTGGCTGAATATTAGGTAAAAGCCGTGGGTTGACATGTGAGGGAAAGCACGGTCATAGCAGACAAACAATCAAGAATCTTACTTAACTTTCAAACTTTTAATAACGACTGCATTCACAGAGAGTTAGGTAAAACCAGTGCCTGGAAATTGATTTTAGGTGAATACACATGCAAAGCAGCAAATGAAACAAGTTCCCTTTTACGTGTTCTGAAGCAAAGAAGTCACTGCATTCAACCAGTGTTGAGGAACAACACTGTTTTCAAGTTGATTGTAACTGAAAACACATGCTTAGCAGGGTAAGAAACAAGAATCTTACCTAGATTTCCAAAGAGGGTAACCGGTAGATTTAGCATAGTAAAAGCAGTGTTTTGAAATTCATTGTAAATGAATACAAGTGCATAGCTGTCAATGTAATGAGCATATTGCTTAATTTTGAAAATTGAAAAACCAGTGTGTTCACATAGTATTAGGTAAAAGCAGTGTTTTTCCTTTGATAATGAGTGAAAACAAGTGCATAGCAGCCAAAAAATTAGTATCTTATTTAAATTTCAAAGGTGAATTAACTGCTGCTTTCACAGCCTGTTATGGGAAACCAGGGTTTGAAGATGAATTTAAATGAAAACACAGGCACAATATCAAATAAAACACAAACCTTATTCAGTTTTGTAAAGTGGAGAAACCAATGCATTGGCAAAGCATTAGATATAATCCGTGTGTTGACATGTGTGTGAAAGCAAGCATATAGCAGCCAAACAAGCAAGAATCTTACTTACCTTTCAAACTTGAAGTAACTACTGCATTTACAGAGAGTTAGCTGAAACCAGTGCCTTGAAATTGATTTTAAGTGAATACACATGCAAATTAGCCAATGAAACAAGTCTCCTTTTTGGTTTTCTGAATCAAAGAACTCACTGCATTCAATAAGTGTTCAAGAAAAGCAGTGTTTTCAAGTTGATTGAAATTGAAAACACATGCTTAGCAGTGTAAGAAACAAGAATTGTACTTAGGCTTCAAAGGTGAGGAACTGGCAGCTTTGGCAGAGTAATAGGAGTGGTTGGTCATTTGTTGTAAGTGATAACAAGTGAATAGCTGCCTATGTAAGGAGTATATTGCTTAGTTTTGAAAACCGAAGAAACCCGTGTTTTGGCAAGGATTTGGTCAAAGCCGTGTTTTTACATTGATAATGAGTGAAAGCAAGTGCACACAAAACAAATAAGTATTTAACTTAACTTTCAAAGCCACATTACCTGCTGCATTCACAGCCTGTTAGTTGAAACCAGTATTTTGAACATGATTTTCAATGAAAACACCGGCAAAGCATCAAATAAAATGCAAATGTCATTTAGTTTTTTAATTGTAGAAACCACTGCTCTGGCTTAGCCTTAGGTAAAAAAGGTGAGTTGGCAAGTGAATGAAAGCAAGGGCATAGCAACCAAACAAACAAAATCTTACTTACCTTTCATACTTGAAAGAACTCCTGCATTCACAGAGAGTTAGGTGAAACCAGGGTCTAAAGATGATTGTAAATGAATACACATACAATTCAGCCAATAAAATAATTTTCCTTTTTGGTTTTCTGACACAAAGAACTCTATGCATTCAGCCAACGTTAGGGAAAAGCAGTGTTTCCAAGTTGATTGTAATTGAAAACACATGTATAGCATTGTAAGAAACAAGAATCTTACTTAGATTTCCAAATTCAGGAACTGCAGCTTTGGTATACTAAAAGAAGTGTTTTGACATTCATTGTAATTGAAAAAAAGTGCATAGCTGCCAATGTAATGAGTATATTTGTTGATTTTGAAAACTGAATCAACCATTTTTTTGGCATAATATTAGGTAAAAGCAGTGTTTTTCCATTGATAATGAGTGAAAGCATGGGCATAGCAGCCAAACAAAAAAGTACCTTACATAAATTTGAAACTTGAATTAACTGCAGCAGTCACAGACTATTAAGGGAAACCAGTGTCTTGAAGATGAATTTATGTGAAAACACAGGCATAGAAGGAAATAAAAGGCAGATCTTATTTAGGACTGTAAAGTGAAAAAATCAGTTTATTATCTTAGAATCAGATAAAACCCGTGTGTTGATATGCGAGTGAAAGAAGGGGTATAACAGCCAAACGAATAAGAATCTAACTTACATTTTTTACTTTAAGTAACTACAGCATTCACAGAGAGTTAGATAAAACCAGTGCCTTGAAATTGATTTTAATTTAATACACATGCGATTCAGCCAATGAAAGAAATTTCCTTTTTGGTTTTCTGAAGAAAATAACTCAATGCATTCAACCAGCGTTCAGAAAAAGCAGGGTTTTCAAGTTGTTTGTAATTGAAAACACATGCTTAGCAGTGTAAGAAACAAGAATCTTACTTAGGTTTCAAGTTGAGGACCAGCCAGCTTTGGCAGTGTAAAAGAGGTGTTTGGTCATTCGTTGAAATCATAGTAAGTGCGTAGCTGCCAAAGTAAAGAGTAATTTACTTAGTTTTGAAAACTGAAGAAGCCAGTGTTTTGGCATAGCATTAGGTAAAAGCAGTGTTTTTACATTGACAATGAGTGAAAGCTAGCACAGCG
This sequence comes from Cabassous unicinctus, assembly GCA_029593785.1. Classification (NCBI taxonomy): domain Eukaryota; kingdom Metazoa; phylum Chordata; class Mammalia; order Cingulata; family Chlamyphoridae; genus Cabassous; species Cabassous unicinctus. Next base: position 51,076 of record JAQZBX010004337.1, on the reverse strand, counting down.
CAGCTAAACAAATAAGTATTTTACTTAAATTTCAAAGTTGTATTAACTCCTGCATTCACAGACTGTTACGTCAAACCAGTGTTTTGAAAATGAATTTAAATGAAAACACAAGAATAGCATCAAATAAAACACTAATTTTATTTAGTTTTGTAAACTGAAGAAACCACTGCATTGAAATAGCCTTAGGTATACACTGTGTGTTGACATGTGAGTGAAAGCAAGGGCATAGCAGCCAAACAAATAGGAATCTTACTTACCTTTCAAACTTGAAGTAACTATAGCATTCACATAAAGTTAGGCGAAACCAGTGCCTTGAAACTGATTTTAAGTGAATACACAAATGAATCAGCCAATGAAACAAGTTTAATTTTTGGTTTTCTGAAGCAAAGAACTCCCTGGATTCAAGCAGCGTTCAGGAAAAGCAGTGTTTTCAAGTTGATTGTAACTGAAAACACATGCTTATCATTGTAAGGAACAAGAATCTTACTTAGGATTCAAATTGAGGAACTGGCAGTTTTGGCAGAGTAAAAGGAGTGGTTGGTCGTTCATTTTAAGTGATAACAAATGAAAGCTGCTAATGTAAGGAGTATATTGCTTAGTTTTGAAAATGAAGAAACCAGTGTTTTGACATAGCATTAGGCGAAAGCAGTGTTTTTACATTGATAATAAGTGACAGCGAACACACAGAATCCAAACAAATAAGTATCTTACCTACCTTACAAAGTTGAATTAACTGCTGCATTCACAGCCTGTAAAGTGAAACCAGAGTTTTGAACATGAATTTAAAAGAAATCACAGGCAAAGCATCAAATAAAAGACAAAATTTTTTAGTTTTTTTAAAGTGAAGAATCCACTGCATGGCTTAGATTTAGGTAAAAGCTGTGTGTTGAAATGTGATTGAAAGCAGCGGCATAGCAGCCAAACAAACAAGTATCTTACTTATCTTTCAAACTTGAAGTAACTACTGCATTCACAGAGAGTTAAGTGAAACCAGTGTCTTGAGGTTGATTGTAAATGAATACACATCCGAATTAGCTAAGGATACAAGTTTCTTTTTTCGTTTTCTAAAGCAAAGAACTCAATGCATTCACCAAATGTTAGGGAAAAACAGTGTTTTCAAGTTGATTGTAATTGAAAACACATGTATATCATTGTAAGAAACAAGACTCTTACTTTGAATTTAAAAGTGAGGAACCAGCAGCTTTGGAATCATAAAAGAACTGTTTTGACATTCATTTTAAGTGAAAACAAGTGCATAGCTGCCAATGTAAAGAGTATATTACTTAGTTTTGAAAACTGAAGAAACCAGTGTTTTGGGATAGCACTAGGTAAAAGTAGTGTTTTTTCATTGATAATAAGTGAAAGATGGTGCACAGCAGCCAAACAAATAAGTAACTTACTTAACTTTCAAAGTTGAATTAACTGCTGCAGTCACAGCCTGTTAGGTGAAACTAGTGTTTTGAACATGATTTTAAATGAAAACACTGGCATAGCATCAAATAGAAGACAAAACTTATTTAGTTTTGTAAAGTGAAGTAAGCACTACATTGGCTTAGACTTAGGTAAAAGCAGGGTGTTGACATGTGAGTGAAAGCAATGGCATAGCACCGAAACAAACAAGAATCTTACATACCATTCACTTGAAGCAACTACTGCATTCAAAGAGAGTTAGGTGAAACCAGTACTTTGAAACTGATTTCAAGTAAATTCACATGCAAATCAGCCATTGAAATAGGTTTCCTTTTTAGTCTACTGAAGCAAAGAATTCACTGCATTCAACCAGCGTTCAGGAAAAGTAGTGTTTTCAAGTGGATTGTAATTGAAAACACATGCTTAGCAGTGTAAGAAACAAGACCCATACTTAGGTTTCAAAGTGAGGAACTGGCATCTCTAGCAGAGAAAAAGCAGTGGTTGTTCCATTGATGTAAGAGATAACAAGTGAATAGCTGCCAATGTAAGGTTATATAGCTTAGTTTTGAAAAACGAAGAAACCAGTGTTTTGAATAGCATTAGGTAAAAGCAGTGTTTTTTTTTTAGCTTAGGAATTTTATTTATTTATTTTTATTTTTATTTTATTTTATTTTTTTTATTGTTCATAAAAATCGAGATTTTTCACAGGACATACCAATATTTGTAAAATGATATACAAATATATATGCATATATGTGTATTTTCTTACATAAATGATATTATATATATATATATATTTTTTTAAAGATGCTTAGATTACCTAATTATTACTCAGAAATTACAAGGATTCCCATGTCCCCCACCTCCCACACCTCCCATAACATCCCACACCAACATCCTTCATCAATGTGGAACATCACCCATAATGGATATACACATCCTGGGGCTTTGCCACCTAGCATATACCGCATTCCACATCATAGACCACCCTCTCTCCCACACAGTTCTGCATGGTATATGCTGATGTAAAATGGCCTACATCTGTAAAAAGCAGTGTTTTTACTTTGATAATAAGTGAAAGCAAGTGCACAGCAGCCAAACAAATAAGTATTTTACTTAATTTTCAAAGTGGAATTAACTGCTGCTTTCACAGCCTGTTAGGTGAAACCAGGGTTTAGAACATGAATTTAAATGAAAACTCAGGCATAGCCTCAAATAAAACACAAATCTTATTTAGTTTTGTAAAGTGAAGAATCTACTGCATTGGCTTAGCCTCAGTTAAAAACTGTGTGTGGACATGTGAGTGAAAGCAACTGCATAGCATTGAAATAAACAAGAAACTTACTTACCTTTCAAACTTGAAGTAACTACTGCATTCACAGAGAGGTAGGTGAAACCAGTGCCATGAAATTGATTGAAAGTGAATACACATGAAAATCAGCTAATGAAATGTTTCCTTTTTGGTAATCCAAAGCAAAGAACTCCCTACATTCAACCATCGTTCAAGGAAACCAGTGTTTTCAAGATGATTGTAATTGAAAACACATATATAGCATTGAAAGAAAGAAAAATCTTACTTAGATTTTCAAATTAAGGAAACCACAGCTTTGGTAGAGTAAAAGCAGTGTTTTGAAATTCATTTTAAGTGAAAATAAGTGCATAGCTGCCAATGTAATGAGTACATTGCTTAGTTTTGAAAACTGAAGAAACCAGTGTTTTGGAATAGTATTTGGTAAAAGCAGTGTATTTACATTGATAATGAGTGAAAGCAAGTGCATGGCAGCCAAACAAACACCTATCTTACTGAACTTTCAAAGTTGAATTACCTGCTGCATTCATGGTCTGTTACTGGAAACCAGTGTTTTGAACATGAATTCAAATGAAAACACAGGAGGAGCAGCAAATAAATGACAAATCTTATTTAGGATTGTAAAATGAAGAAACAAGTGCTTTGGCTTGACATTAGGTAAAATCCGTGTGCTGACGTGTGTGTGAATGCAAGGACATAGCAGCCAAACAAACAAGAATCATAGTTACATTTCAAACTTGAAGTATCTACCGCATTCGCAGACAGTTAGCTGAAACCAGTGCAATTGATTTCAAGTGAATACACATGCAAAACGGGCAATGAAACAAGTTTCCTTTTCGGTTTTCTGAAGCAAAGAACTCACAGCATTCAACCAGCGTTCAGGAAAATAAGTGTTTTAAAGTTTATTGGAATTAAAAACACATGCCTAGCAGTGTAAAAACCAGAATCTTACTTAGGTTTCAAAAGTGAGGAATCGGCAGCTTTGGCAGAATAAAATGAGTGGTTGGTCATTCGTTGTAAGTGATAACAAGTGAATAGCTGCCAATGTAAGGAGTATATTGCTTAGCTTTGGAAACTGAAGAAACCAGTGTTTTGGCATAACATTAGGTAAAAGCAGTGTTTTTACATTGATAATGAGTGAAAGAAAGCACACAGCACGCAAACAAATAAGTTTCTTATTTAACTTTCAAAGTTGAATTAACTGCTGCTTTCACAACCTGTTAGGTGAAACCAGTGTTTTGAAAATGAATTTAAATGAAAACAAAGGCATAGCATAAAATAAAACGCATATTTTATTTAGTTTTATAAAATGAAGAAACCATAGCATTGGCTTATCTTTTGGTGAAAGCAGTGTGTTGAAATTTGTGTGAAAACAAGAGCATAGCACCGAAACAAACAAGAAACATACTTACATTTCAAACTTGAAGTAACTGCTGCATTTACAGAGAGTTAGGTGAAACCGGGGTCTGGAAGTCGATTGTAAATAAATGCATATGCAAATTAGCCAATGAAGGGAGTTTCTTTTTTGTTTTCTAAGGCAAAGAACTCAATGCGTTCAGCCAACGTTAGGGAAAAGCAGTGTGTTCAAGTGGATTGTAATTGAAAACACATGTATAGGATTGCAAGAAACAAAAATCTTACTTAGATTCTAAAGTGATGAACCGACAGCTTTCGCAGAGTAAAAGAAGTGTTTTGACATTCATTGTAATGAAAACAACTGCATAGCTGCCAATATAATGAGTATAATCCTTAGCTTTTAAAACTGAAGAAACCAGTGTTTTGGCATAGCTGTAGGTAAAAGCAATGTTTTTACAGTGATAAGGAGTGAAAGCAAACACAGAGCAGCCCAAAAAATAAGTATCTTTCTATACTTTCAAAGTTGAATTAACAGCTGCATTCATGGCCTGTTATGTGAAACCAGTGTTTTGAACGTGAATTTAAATGAAAACACAGGCATAGCATCAAATAAAACAGAAACCTTATTTCATTTTGTAAAGTGAAGAAACCACTGCATAGGCTGAGGCATAGATAATATCTGGGTGATTACTTGGGTGTGAAAGCAAGGGCAGAGCAGCAAAACAAACAAGAATCTTACTTACCTTTCAAACTTTAAGTAACTACTGCATTCAAAGAGAGTTAGGTGAAACCAGTGCCTTGAAATTGATTTTAATTGAATACACACACAAGTCAGCAAATGAAAGTGGTTTCCTTTTGTTTTTCAAAAGCAAAGAACTCTCTGCATTCAACCAGCGTTCAGGAAAAGCAGTGTTTTCAAGTTGATTGTAATTGAAAGCACATGCATAGCTGTCTAAGAAACAAGAATCTTACTTAGGTTTCAAAAGTGAGGAACCAGCAGCTTTGGCATAGTCAAAGCAGTGGTTCGTCATTCATTGAAAGTGATAACCAGTGCATATCTGTCAATGTAAGGAGTATATTGCTTAGTGTTGAAAACTGAAGAAACCAGTTTTTTGGTGTAGAATTAGGTAAAAGCAGTGGTTTTACATTGATAAAGAGTGGAAGCAAGACCAGTGCAGTCAAAAAATTAGCATCTTACTTAAGTTTCAAATTTGAATAAACTGCTGTATTCACAGCCTTTTAGGTGAAACCTCTGATTTGAACATGAATTTAAAAGAAAACACAGGCATAGCTTCAAATAAAACACAAATTTTATTTAGATTTGTAAAGTGAAGGAAACACTGCGTTAGCTTAACCTCAGGTAAAAGCCATGAGTTGACATGTGCGTGAAAGCAAGGGCTAGGCAGCCAAAGCAAGAAGAATCTTACTTACCTTTAAAACTTGAAGTAACTACAGCATTCACAGGGAGTTAGGTGAAACCAGTGTCTTGAGGTTGATTGTAAATTAATACACATGCAAATCAGCCAATGAAACAAGTTTCTTTTTTGGTTTTCTAAAGCAAAGAACTCAAAGCATTCAGTCACCTTGAGGGAATAGCAGTGTTTTCACGTTGATTGTAATTGAAAACACATGTATAACATTGTAAGAAACAATAATCTTACTTTGATTTCCAAAGTGAGGAACCGGCAGCTTTGGCATAGTAAAAACAGTGTTTTGACATTCACTTTAAGTGAAAAGAAGTGCATAGCTGCCAATGTAATGAATATATTGCATGATTTGGAAACTGAAGAAACCAGTGTTTTGTCATAGTATTAGGTAAAAGCAATGTTTTACATTGATAATGAGTGAAAGTAAGCGCATAGCAGCCAAGCAAATAAATATCTTACTGAACTTTAAAAGTTGAATTAACTGCTTCCTTCATGGTCTGTTATGGGAAACCAGTGTTTTGAAGATGAATTTAAATATAAACACAGGCACAGCAGCAAATAAAAGGCAAATCTTATTTTGGATAGTAAAGTGAAGAAACCAGTGATTTGGCTGGGATTTAGGTAAAATCCGTGTGTTCACATGTCAGTGAAAGCAAGGACATAGCATGCAAACACACAAGAATCTTACCTTTCAAACTTGAAGTAGCTGCTGCATTCACAGAGAGTTATGTGAAGACAGTGTCTTGAGGATGAATGTAAATAAATACATATGCAAATCAGCCAATGAAACAAGTTCCTTTTTTCGTTTTCTAAAGGAATTGACTCAATGCAGTCAACCAATGTTAGGGAAAAGCAGTGTTTTCAAGTTCATTGTAATTGAAACACATGTATAGCATTGAAAGAAACAAAAATCTTAGATTTCCAAAGTGAGGAACACGCAGCTTTGGCATAGTAAAAACAGTGTTTTGTCATTCATTGTAAGTGAAAACAAGTGCATAGCTGCCAATGCAATGAGTATATTGCTTGGTTTGGAAACTGAAGAAACCAGTGTTTTTTCATAGTATTAGGTAAAAGCAGTGTTTTACATTCTTTAAGAGTGAAAATAAGTGCATAGCAACCAAACAAACAATTATCTTACTGAAATTTCATAGTTGTATTAACTGCTGCATTCACGGCATGTTATGGGAAAGCAGTGTTTTCAAGATGAATTTAAATGAAAACACAGGCAGAGCCACAAATAAAAGGCAAATCTTATTTAGGATTGTAAAGTGAAGAAACCAGTGTTTTGGATTGACATTTGGTAAAAGTCATGACTTCACATGGGAGTGAAAGCAAGGGCAAAGCACCCAAATAAACAAGAATCTTACTTACCTTTCAAACTTGAAGTTACTACCTCACTCACAGAGAGTTAGGAGTAACCAGTACCTTGAAATTCATTTTAAGTGAATATGCATGTGAATCAACCAATGAAACAAGTTTGCTGGTGGCTTTCTGAAGCAAAGAAATCCTGTCATTCAACCAGCATTCAGGAAAAGCACTGTTTTCAAGTAGATTGTAATTGAAAACACATGCTTAGCTGTGTAAGAAACAAGAATCTTACTTAGGTTTCAAATAGATGAACTGGCAAATTTGTCAGAGAAAAAACAGTGTTTGGTCATTCATTGAAAGTGATAACAAGTGAATAGCTGCCAATGTAAGGAGAATATTGCTTAGTTTTGAAAAATGAAGAAACAAGTGTTTTGGCATTGCATTAGATAAAAGAAGTGTTATTACATTGATAACGAGTGAAAGAAAATGCACAGCAGCCAAACAAACAAGTATCTTAATTAACTTTCAAAGTTGAATTAACTGCTGCATTCACAGCCTCTTACGGGAAACCAGTGTTTTGAAGATGAATTTAAGTGAAAACACAGACACAGCAGCCAATAAAACACACATTTTATTTAGTTTTGTAAAGTGAAGAAACCACTGCATAGGCTTAGACTTAGGTAAAATGTGTGTGTTGACATGTGAGTGAAAGCAAGAGTATAGCAGCCAAACAAACAAGAATCTTACATACCTTTCAAACTTGAAGTAACTACTGCATTCACAGAGAGTTAGGTGAAACCAGTGTCTTGAAGTTGATTGTCAATGAATATACATGCAATTCAGCCAAAGAAACAAGTATTTATTTTCTAAAGTAAAGAAATCAATGCATTGAGCCAAAGCTAGGGTATAGCAGTGTTTTCGAGATGACTGTATTTGAAAACACATGGATAGCATTTTAAGAAACAAGAACCTTTCTTTGATTTTCAAAGTAAGGAACAGGCAGCTTTTGCATAGTAAAAGCAGTGTGTTGATATTCATTGTAAGTTAAAACAAGTGCATACTTGCCAATGTAATGAGCATATTGCTTAGTTTTGAAAAGTGAAGAAACTTGTGTTTTGGCATAGTATTAGGTAAAATCATTGTTTTTACACTGATAATGAGTGAAAGCAATTGCATAGCAGCCGAAACAACAAGTATCTTACTTAACTTTCAAATTTGAATTAACTGCTGCATTCACAGCCTGTTACGGGAAACCAGTGTTTTGAAAATGAATTTAAGTGAAAACACATGCATAGCAGCCAGTAAAAGACAAATCTTATTTAGGTGTGTAAATTCAGTAAGCCAAGCCTTGGCTTAGCATTAGGTAAAGGCCGTGTCTTGACATGTAAGTAAAAGCAAGGACATATCAGTCAAAAAACAAGAATCTAACTTACTTTTCAAACTTGACAAAACTATTGCCTTCACAAAGATTTAGGTGAAACCAGTGCCTTGATTTTAAGTGAATACACATACGAATCAACCAATGAAAGAAGTTCCTTTTTGGTTTTTTAAAGCAAAGGAATCCCTGCATTCAACCAGCATTCAGGAAAAGCAGTTTCTTCAAGATGATTCTAATCGAAATCACATGTATAGCATTGTAAGAAACAAGAATCTCACTTACATTTCCAAAGTGAGGAACCGTCAGCTTTGGCATAGTAAAACCAGTGTTTTGATATTCATTGTAGGTGAAAACAAGTGCATAGCTGCCAATGCAATGAGTATATTGCTGAGTTTCAAAATCTGAAGAAACCAGTGTTTTGGCATAACATCAGGTAAAAGCAGGGTTTTTCATTGATGATGAGTGAAAGCAAATGCACAGCAGCCAAACAAATAAGTATCTTCCTTAACAATCAAAGTTGAATTACCTGTTGCATTCACAGCCTGTTAGTTGAAATCAGTGTTTTAAACATGAATTTAAATGAAAACACAGGCATAGCTGCAAAAAAGGACAAATCTTATTTAGGATTGTAATGTGAAGAAAACATTGCATTGGCTTAGCATTAGTTAAAATCCGTGTGTTGATATGTGAGTGAAAGCAAGAAAAAAGCAGCCAAACAAAAAAGAACCTTATCTTTCAAACTTGGAGTAACTACTGCATTCACAGAGTTAGGTGAAACCAGTGTCTTGAGGTTGATTGTAAATGAATACACATGCATATCAGCCATTGAAACAAGATTCTTTTTTGCTTTTCTCAAGCAAAGAACTCAATGCATTGAGCCAACATTAGGGAAAAACACTGTTTTCAAGTTGCTTGTAATTGAAAACCCATGTAAAGCATTGTAAGAAAGAAGAATCTTACTTAGATTTCCAAGTGAGGAACCAGCAGCTTTGATATAGTAAGAGCATTATTTTGACATTCATTGTAAGTGAAAATAAGCCCATAGCTTCAATGTAATGTGCATATTGCTTAGTTGTGAAAACTGAAGAAACCAGTGTTTTAGCATAGTATTAGGTAAAAGCAGTGTTTTTACATTGATTATGAGTGAAAGCAAGCGCATAGCAGCCAAACAATCAAGTCTTTATATAACTTTCATAGTTGAATTAGGGAAGTGGGTGTGGCTCAAACAATAGAGCTCCCTTTTACCATATTGGAGGCCCCGGGTTTGCTTCCTGGGGCCTCATTTTGAGGGCAGGCCGGCCATTCGGCGCAGAAGTTTGAAGTAGCAAGACCTCAAAGCAGGAAGCAGGTGTCACTCAATTGTTAGAGCCCCCGTTTACCCTATGAGAGGCCCTGGGTTTGCTTCCCAAATCCTCCTTGGGAGGGTAGACTGTCCGTGCGGCATGGTGGCTGATGCAGCAAGACCTCACAGCAAGGGGGAGATAAGCAGACACAGAAAAAACACACAGTGAATGGACACAGCAAACACAAAGCAGCAAGGGGGGTATAAATAAATAAATAAAATAAATTAAAAAAATATTTTTAAAGTTTAATTAGCTGCTGCATTCACAGAACTTTAAGGGAAACCAGTGTTTTGAAGATGAATTTAAGTGAAAGCACAGGCACAGCAACAAATAAAAGGCAAATCTTATTTAGGATTGTAAAATGAAGAAAACACTGCATTTGCTTAGAATTAGGTAAAATGTGTGTATTGACATGTGAGTGAAAGCAAGAGTATAGTAGGCAAACAAACAAGAATCTTACCTACCTCTCAAACTTGAAGTAACTACTGCATTCAGAGACAGGTGAAACCAGTGCCTTGAAATTGATTTTAAGTGAATACACATGGAAATCAGCCAATGAAAGAAGTTTCCTTTTTGGTTTTGTGAATCAAAGAACCCACTGAATTCAGCCAGCATTTAGGAAAAGCAGTGTTTTCAAGTTGATTGTATTTTAAGCACATGCTTAGCAGTGTAAGAAACAAGAATCATACTTAGGTTACAAAAGTGAGGAACCGTCAGCTTTGGCATAGTAAAAGCAGTGGTAGGACATTTGTTGTAAGAGATAACAGGTGTATATCTGCCAATGTAAGAAGTCTTTGCTTAGTTTTGAAAACTGAAGAAACCATTGTTTTGGCATAGCATTAGGTAAAAGCAGTGTTTTTACATTGATAATAAGTGAAAGCAAGCACACAGCAGCCAAACAAATAAGTACCTTACTTAACTTTCAAAGATGAATTAACTGCTGCATACACAGCCTGTTAGGTGAAACCAGTGTTTTGAACATGAATTTAAATGAAAACACAGTCATAGCATCAAATAGAACACAGAACTTTTTAGTTTTGTAAAGTGAAGAAACCCCTGCATTGGCTTAGACTTAGGCAAAAGCTGTGTGTTGTCATGTGAGTGAAACCAAAGGCATAGCAACAAACAAAAAAGAGTCTTAATGACCTTTCAAACTTGAAGTAACTACTGCATAAACAGAGACTTAGGTGAAACCAGGGCCTTGAAGTTGATTGTAAATGAATACACATGCAAATCAGCCAATGAAACAAGTTTATTTTTTGGTTTTCAAAAGAAGAGAACTCAATGAATTCACCAATGCTAGGGAAATAGTTCTTTAAGTTGATTGTAATTGAAAATACATGTATAGCATTGAAAGAAACAAGAATCTTACTTAGATTTCCAAAGTGAAGAACCAGCAGCTTTGGCAAAGTAAATCAGGGTTTTGACATTCATTGTAAGGGAAAACAAGTGCATAGCAGATAATTTAATGAGTATGTGGCTTAGTTTTGAAAACTAAGAACCAGAGTTTTGACATAGTATTAGGTAAAAGCAGTGTTTTTACATTGATGAATAAAAGTAAGTGCTTGGCAGCCAACAAACAAAATCTTACTTAACTTTCAACGTTGAATTAACTGCTACATTCACAGAATGTTAGGTGAAAGAATTTTTTTGAACATGAATTTAAATGAAAACACAGGAATATCACCAAATGAAAAAGAAATCTAATTTAGTTTTGTAAAGTGAAGAAACCACTGCATTGGCTTAGCCTTAGTTAAAAGCTGTGTGTTGACATGAGAGTGAAAGCAAGGGCATACCGGCCAAACAAGAATCTTACTTCCATTTCAAACTTCAAGTAACTATTGCATTCACAGAGAATTAGGTTAAACCAGTGTCTTGAAGTAGATTGTAAATGAATACACATGCAAATCAGCCAAAGAAACAAGTTTCTTTTTTGGATTTCTAAAGCAAAGAACTCAATGCATTCACCAACGTTAGGAAAAGCAGTGTTTTCAAGTTAATTGTAATTGAAAACACATGTATAGCATTGTAAGAAACAGGAATCTTACTTAGATTTCCAAAGTGAGGAAATGGCAGCTTTGTCAAAGTAAAAGCAGTGTTTTTACATTAATTGTAATTGAAAACAAGTGCATAGCTGCCAATGTAATGAGCATATTGCTCAGTTTTGAAAACTGAAGAAACCAGGATTTTGGCATAGTATTAGGTAAAAGCAGTGTTTTTACATTGATGAGTGAAAGCAAGCACATAGCATCAAAGAAACAAGTATCTTACTTGAGTTTTAAAATTCAATTAACTGCTGCATTCACTGCCTGCTTTTGGGAAACCCATGTTTTGAAGAAGAATTTAAGTGAAAACACAGGTATAGCAACAAATATAAGACAAATCTTATTTAGGATTGTAATGAGAAGTAAACACTGCATTGGCTTAGCATTAGGTAAAATCCGTGTGTTGTCATGTGCGTGAAAGCAGAGCCATAGCAGCCAAACAAACAAGAAACTTGCTTACCTTTCAAACTTGAAGTAAGTACTGCATTCACAGAGAGTTGGTGAAACCAGAGTCTTGTGGTTGATGGTAAATGTATACATATGCAAATCTGAATATGAATCAAGTTTCTTTCTTGGTTTTCTAAAGCAAAGAACTCAATGAATTGAGCCAACGTTAGGGAAAAGTAGTTTTTTAAAGTTGATTGTAATTGAAAACACATGTATAACATTGTAAGAAACAAAAATCTTTCTTAGATTGCCAAAGAGAGGAACCAGCAGCTTTGGCTAAGTTAAAGAACTGTTTTGAGATTCATTATAAATGAAAATAATTGCATAGCTGCCAATGTAATGAGCATACTGCTTTGTTGTGAAAACTGAAGAAACCAGTGTTTTGGCATAGTATTAGGTAAAAGCAGTGTTTTTATATTGATAGTGAGTGAAAGCAAGCGCATAGAAGCCAAACAAAGAGTATCTTAATAAAATTTCAAAGTTGAATTAATTACTGCTTTCACAGTCTGTTAGGGGAAATGAGGGATTTGAAGATGAATTTAAGTGAAACACAGGCAAAGGAGCAAATAAAATACAAATCTTATTTAGTTTTGTAAAGAGAAGAAGCCACTGCATTGGCTTATCCTTAGGTAAAGGATGTGTGTTGACATATGAGTGAAAGCAAGGGAATAGCAACCAAACAAACAAGAATCTTACTTACGTTTCAAAATTGAAGTAACTACGGCATTCACAGAGAGTTATGGGAAACCAGTGTTTTGAAATTGATTGTACATGAATACACATGCAAATAAGGCAATGAAAGAAGTTTATTTTTTGGTTTTCAAAAGGAAAGAACTCAATGCTTTCAGCCAACGTTAGGGAAAAGCAGTGTTTTCAAGTTGATTGTAATTGGAAACACATGTAAAGCATTGTAAGGACAAGTAACTTACTTAGTTTTCCAAACTGAGTAACCTGTAGGTTTGGCATAGTAAAAGCCGGGTTTTGGCATTCATTGTACGTGAAAACATGTGCTTAGCTGCCAATGTAAAGAGTATATTGCTTAGTTTTGAATGCTGAAGAAAGCAGTGTTTTGGCATAGTATTAGGTAAAAGCAGTGTTTTTACATTGATAATGCGTGAAAGCAAGCACATTGCCGCCAAACAAACAAGCATTTTACTTAACTTTCAAAGTTGAATTAACTGCGGCATTCAAAGCCTGTTACAGAAACCAGAGTTTTGAAGAAAAATTTAAGTGGAAGCACAGGCTTTTCATAAATTAAAACACAAAATTTTATTTAATTTTGTAAAGTGAAGAAACCACAGCCTTGGTTTAGCATTAGGTAAGGCTGTATGTTGATATGTGAGTGAAAGCAGGGGCATAGCAGCCAAACAAACAAGAATCTTGCTACCTTTCAAACTTGAAGTATCTACTGCATGCACAGAGAGATACTTGAAAGCAGTGTTTTGAAATTGTAAATGAATACACATACAAATCAGCAAAGGAAACAAGTTTCTTTCTGGTTTTCTAAAAAAGAAAACTCAATGCATTCAGCCAAATTTAGGAAAAAGCAGTGTTTTCAATTTGATTGTAATTGAAAACAGATGTATAGCATGGTAAGAAACAAGAAACTTACTTAGATTTCCAAAGTTAGTAATTGGCACTTTTGACAGAGTAAAAGCAGTGATTTGTCAAGGATTGTAAGTGAAAACAAGTGCATAGCTGCCAATGTAATGAGTATATTGCTTAGTTTGAAACCTGAAGAAACCAGTGTTTTGGCATAGTATTAGGTAATTGCAGTGTTTTTACTTTGTTATTGAGTGAAAGCAAGTGCATAGCAGCCAAACAAACATGTATCTTTCTTAACTTTCAAAGATGAATTAACTGCTGCCTTCACAGCCTGTTATGGAAAACCAGTGTTTTCAAGATGAATTTAAGTGAAAACACAGGCATAGCAGCAAATAAAAACAAATCGTATTTAGATTGGTAAAGTGAAGAAACCACTGTATTGGCTAAGCATTTGGTAAAATCCGTGTGTTGCCATGTGAGTGAAAGCAAGGCATAGCATCCAAACATACAAGAATCTTACTGATCTTTCAAACTTGAAGTAACTACTGAATTCACAGAGAGTTATGTCAAACCAGTGTCTTGAAGTTGTTTGTAAATGAATACACATGCAAATCAGCCAATGAAACAAGTTTCTTTTTTGTTTTCTAAAGCAAAAAACTCAATGCATTCAGCACATATTAGGGAAAAGCAGTGTTTTCAAGTTGATTGTAATTGAAAACAAATGTAAAGCATTGTAAGAAAGAAGAATCTTATTTAGATTTCCAAAGTGAGGATCTTGCAACTTTGGCATAGTAAAAGCAATGTTTTGACATGCATTGTAAGTGAAAACCAGTGCAAAGCTGCCAATGTAAAGAGAATATTGCTTATCTTTGAAAACTGAAGAAACCTGTGTTTTGACATAGTATTAGGTAAAAGCAGTGTTTTCATTGATAATGAGTGAAAGCAAGCTCATAAAAGCCAAAAAAACAAGTATCTTTCTTATTTTCAAAGTAGAATTAACTGCTGTATTCACAGCCTGTTAGGTGAAACCATTGTTTTGAACATGAATTTAAATAAAAACACAGGCATACCATCAAATAAAGCACAAACCTTATTTAGTTTTGTAAATTAATGAAACCACAGCATTTGCTTAGCCTTAGTAAAAGCTGTGTGTTCACATGTGAGTGTAAGCCAGGGCACACGAACCAAACACACAATAATCTTATTTACCTTTCAAACTTGAAATAACTTACTGCATTCACAGAGAGTTAGGTAAAAACAGCGTATTGAAGTTGATTGTAAATGAATACACATGCAAATCTGCCAAAAAAAAGTTTCTTTTTTAATTTTCTAAAGTAAAGAACTCAATGCATTCAGCCAATGTAAAGGAAAAGCAGTGTTTTTAAGTTGATTGTAATTGAAAACACTTGTAGAGCATTGTGAGAAACAATAATCTTACTTAGATTTATAAAGTGAGGAACAGCAGCTTTGGCATACTAAAAGTAGTGTTTTGACATTCATTGTAAGTGAAAACAAGTGCATAGCTGCCAATGTAATGAGTATACTGCATAGTTTTCAAAACTGAAGAAAGCAGTGTTTTTGCATAGTATCAGGTAAAAGCAGCATTTTTACATTGATAATGAGTTAAAGCAGGCACATAGGAGCCTAACAAAGAAGTATCTTACTTAACTTTCAAAATTTTAATTAATTGCTGTATTCACAGCCTGTTATGGTAAAGCAGTGCTTTGAAGATGAATTTAAGTGAAAACACATGCATAGCAGCAAATAAAAGACAAATCTTATTTAATTTTGGAGAGTGAAGAAACCATTGCATTGGCTTAGCCTTATGTAAAATCTGTGTATTGACATGTGAGTGAAAGAAAGGTTATAACAGCCAAACAAGAATCTTACTTACATTTCAAACTTGAAGTAACTACTCTATTCACAGAGAGTTAGGTGAAACCAGTGTCTAGAAGTTGTTTCTAAATGAATACACATGCAAATCAGTCAATGAAAGAAGTTTCTTTTGTAGTTTTCTAAAGCAAAGGACTCAATGCATTAAGCCTACTTTAGGGAAAAGCAGTTTTTTCAAGTTGATTGTAATTAGAAAAACAGGTATAGCATTGTACAAAACTAGAAACTTACTTTGATTTCATAAGTGAGGAACCGTCAGCTTGGGGATAGTAAAAGCAGTGTTTTGTCAATCATTGTAAGTGAAAACTAGAGCAAAGCTGCCAATGTATTGATTGTATTGCTTAGTTTGAAAACTGAAGAAACCTGTGTTTTGACGTAGTATTAAGTAAAAGCAGGGATTTTCATTGACAATGAGTGAAAGCAAGTGCATAGTAGCCAATAAACAAGTATCTTACTTAACTTTCAAAGGAGGATTAACTGCTGCATTCAAAGCCTGTTAAGTGAAACCAGTGTTTTGAATATGAATTTAAATAAAATCACAGGCATAGCATCAACAAAACACAAACCTTATTTAGTTTTGTAAAATTAAGAAACCAGAGCATTGGCTTAGCCTTAGGTAAAAGCTGTGTGTTGACATGTGAATGAAATCAAGGGAAAAGTAGCCAAACAATCAAGAATCTTACTTACCTTTCCAACTTGAAATAACACACTGCATTCACAGAGAGTTAGGTAAAAACAGTGTCTTGATGTTGATTGTAAATTAATACACGTGCAAATCTGCCAATGAAACAAGGTTCTTCTTTGATTTCCAAAGCAAAGAATTCAATGCATTGAGCCAAGGTTAAGAAAAAGCAGAGTTTTCAAGTTGATTGTAATTGAAAACCCCTGTATTGCAATGTAAGAAACAAGAATCTCAATTAGATTTCAAAGTGTGGCACGGGCATCTTTGGCTTAGTAAAAGACGTGTTTTGACATTTATTGTAAGTGAAAAAAAGTGCAAAGTTGCCAATGTAATGAATATATTACTAAGTTTTGAAAACTGAAGAAACCATTATTTTAGCATAATTTAGGTCAAAGCAGTGTTTTTACATTGATAATGAGTGAAAGCAAGAGCCTTGAAGCCAAACAAACAAGTATCTTATTTAACATTCAAATTGAATTAACTGCTGTATTCATAGACTGTTATGGGAAAGCAGTGTTTTGAAGATGAATTTAAGTGAAGACACAGGCATAGCAGCAAATAAGAGACAAATGTTATTTAGTTTTGTAAAGTGAAGAAGCCACTGTATTGGCATAGCAATTGGCAAAAGCTGTGTGTTGACATGTGAGTGAAAGCAAGGGCATAGCAGCCAAACAAACAAGAATCTTAATTACATTTCAAACTTGAAATTACTACTGCATTCACAGACAGGTAGGTGAAACCAGTGTCTTTAAGAGTTTGTAAATGAATAAGCATGCAAATCAGCAAATGAAACAATTTTCTTTTCTGGTTTTCTAAAGCAAAAAAGTCAATGCATTCAGCCAACAGTAGGGAAAAGCAGTGTTTTGAAGTTGATTGTAATTGAAAACATAGGTAAAGCATTGTAAAAAAACAAAAATCTTACTTAGATTTTGAAAGCAATGATGGGCAGCTTTCGTATAGTGAAGGCAGTGGTTTGATATTCATTGTAAGTGAAAACAAGTGCATAGCTGCCAATGTAATGAGTATATTTCTAACATTTGAAAACTGAGGAAACCCGTGTTTTGGCATAGTATTAGGTAAATGCAGTGTTTTTACACTGATAATGAGTAAAAGCAAGTGCCTAGAAGACAAACAAACAAGTATTTTACGTAACTTTCAAAGATGAGTTAACTGCTACAATCATAGCATGTTACAGGAACCAGAGTTTTGAAGTTGAATTTAAGTGAAAACACAGGCATAGCAACAAATAAAAGACAAATCATATTTAGTTTTCCAAAGTGATGCAACCACAGTATTGGCTAAGATTTAGACAAAAGCTGTGTCTTCACATGTGAGTGAAAGCAAGGGCACAGCAGCCAAACACACAAGAATCTTACCTACATTCAATGTTGAAGTAACTACTGCATTCACAGAGAGTTAGGGAAACCACTATCATGAAATTGTTTTAAATGAATACACATGCTAATCAGCCAATGAAACAAGTTTATTTTTTGGTTTTCTAAAACAAAGATCTCAATTCTTTCAGCCTACGTTACGGAAAAGCAGTGTTTTCAAGTTGATTGTAATTGAAAACACATGTATATAATTGTAAGAACAAAGAATCTTACTTCGATATTGAAAGTGAGGAAATGGCAGCTTTGGCATAGTAAAAGGAGAGGTTTTCCATTCATTGTAAGTGAAAAGAAGTGCATAGCTGTCAATGTAAAGAATATATTGCTTAGCTTTGAAAAGTGAAGAAACCAGTGTTTTGTCATAGTATTAGGTAAAAGCACTGTTTTTACATTGATAATGAATGAAAGCAAGTGCATAGCACCCAAACAAACAAGTATATTACTTAACTTTCAAAGTTGAATTAACTGCTGCATTCACAGCCTGTTACAGGAAACCAGTGTTTTGAACATGAATTTAAAATAATACACAGGCATAGCATCAAATAAAACACAAATCTTATTTAGTTTTGTAAAGTGAAGAAACCACTGCATTGGCTTAGCCTTAGGTAAAAACTGTGTGTTGACATGAGTGTGAAAGCAAGGGCATAGCAGAAAAAGAAACAAGAATCTTACTTACCTTTCAAACTTGAAGTAACTACTGCATTCACAGAGAGTTAAGTGAAACCAGTGTCTTGAAGTTGTTTTTAAATGTATACCCATGTAAATCAGGAATGAAGTAAGTTTCTTTTTTGGTTTTCTAATGCAAAGAACTCAATGCATTCAGCCAACATTAGGGAAAACAGTGTTTTCCAGTTGATTGTACTTGAAAACACATGTATAACATTGTAAGAAACATGAATATTACCTAGATTTCAAAAGTGAGGACCTGGCAGCTTTGGCATTGTCAATGTGGTGTCTTGCCATTCATTTTAAGTGAAACCAAGGGCATAACTGCCAATGTAATGAGTATATTGCTTAGCTTTGAAAACTGAAGAAACCAGTGATTTGGCATAGTATTAGGTAAAAGCAGTGTTTTTGCATTGATAAAGAGTGAAAGCAAGCGCATATCCGCCAAACAAAGAAGTATGTTACTTAACTTTCAAATTTGAATTAACTGCTGAACGCACAGCATATTATGGGAAACCAGTGTTTTGAAGATGAATTTAAGTGAAAGCAGAGACATTGTAGCAAATGAAAGGCATAGCTTATTTATTTTTGAAAAGTGAAGAAACCACTGCATTGGCTTAGCCTTAGGCAAAATCTTTGTGTTGACATGTGAGTGAAAGCAATGGCATAGCAGCCAAACAAACAAGAATCTTACTTACTTTTCAAACTTAAAGTAACTACTGCATTCACAGAGAGATAGGTGAAACCAGTGGCTTGAAGTTGTTTGTAAGTTAATACACAGGAAAATCAGGCAATGAAACAAGTTTCTTTTTTGGTTTTCTAAAACAAAGAACTCAATGGATTCAGCCAAAGTCAGGGAAAAGCAGTGTTTTCAGGTTGATGTAATTGAAAACACATGTATAGCATTGTAAGAAATGAGAATCTTACTTAGATTTCTAAAGTGAGGAACCGGAAGCTTTGGCATAGTAAAAGCAGTGCTTTGACATTCATTGTTAGTGAAAACAAGTGCATAGCTGCCAATGTATATTGCTTGGTTTTGAAAACTGAAGAAACCAGTGTTTTGGCATAGCATTAGGTAAAAGCAGAGTTTTTACATTGAGAATGAGTGAAAGCAAGCACACAGCGGTTAAAAAATTAGTATCTTAATTAGTTTTCAAAGTTGAATCAACTGCTGCATTCACAGTCTGTTACGGAAAACAGTGTTTTGAAGATGATGTTAACTGAAAACACAGGAATAGTAGCAATTAAAAGATTAATCTTACTTACCATTTTAAAGTGAAGAAATCACTGCATTGGGTTAGCATTAGGTAAAATTCGTGTGTTGACATGTCACTTCAAGAAAGGAAATAGCATCCAAATAAACAAGAGTCTTACTTACCTTTCAAATTTTAAGTAACTACTGCAATCACAGAGAGTTAAGTGAAACCAGTGCGTTGAAATTGATTTTAAGCAAATAAACACAGAAATCAGCCAATGAAACAAGTTTCCATTTTGGTTATTGAATCAAACAACTCTCATCATTCAACCAGCGTTCAGGAAAAACAGTGATTTGAAGTTGATTGTAATTGAAAACACGTGCTTAGCAGTATAAGAAACAAGAATCTTATTTAGGTTTCAAAAGTTAGAAACCGGCAGCATTGGCTGAGTAAAAGAAGTCATTGGTCATTCATTTTAAATGATAAGGGAATAGCTGCCAATCTAAGGAGTATATTGCTTAGTTTTGAAAATGGAAGAAACCAGTGTTTTGGCATACTATAAGGTGTAAGCAGTTTTTTTACATTGATAATTAGTTAAAGCAAGTACATAGCAACCAAACAAATAAGTATGTTACTTAACTTTCAAAGATGAATTAACTGCTGCATTCACAGCCTGATAGGTGAAACCGAAGTTTTGAAGATGAATTTAAAGGGAAACACAAGCATAGCCTCAAATAAAACACAAATCTTATTTAGTTTTGTAAACTGAATAGACCACTGCATTGGCTGAGCCTTAGGTAAAAGACGTGAGCTGACATGTAAGTGAAAGCAAAGGCATAGCATCCTAACAAACAAGAGTCTTACTTACTTTTCAAACTTGAAGTAACTACTGCATCCACAGAGATTTAGGTGAAACCAGGATCTTGAAGTTGATTGTAAATGAATACACATACAAATCAAACAATGAAATAAGTTTCCTTTTTGGTTTTCTGAAACAAAGAACTCAATGCATTCAGCCAATGTTAGGGAAAAGCAGTGATTCTAAGTAGATTGTAAATGAAAACACACGTAAAGCATTGTAGGAACCAAGAATCATACTTAGATTTCCAAAGTGAGTAACTGGCAGCTTTGGCATAGAAAAAGCCGTGTTTTGACATTCATTGTAAGTGAAAGCAAGTGCATAGATGCCAATGTAATGAGTATATTGTTTGGTTTTGAAACCTGAAGAAACCAGTGTTTTGGCATAGTATTAGGAAAAAGCAGAGTTTTTCATTGATAATGAGTGAAAGCAAGGGCACAGCAGCCAAACAAAGAAGTATCTTACTTACCTTTCAAATTTGAATTAACTGCTGCATTTACAGACTGTTAAGGGAATCCAGTGTTTTGAAGAGGATTTTAAGTGCAAACACAGGCATAGCAGCAAATAAATGACAAATCTTATTTAGGATTTTAAAGTTAAGAAACCACTGCATTGGCTTAGAATTAGGTAAAATCCGTGTGTTGACATGTGACTGAAAGCAAGTGTATAGCACCCAAATAAAACAAGAATCTTAGTTACCTTTCAAACTTGAAGTAACTACAGCCTTCACAAATAGTCTGGTGAAACCAGTGCCTTGAAATAGATTTTAAGTGAGTACACACGTATATCATTCAATGAAATAATTTTCTTTTTGCTTTTCTGAAGCACAGAAATCCCTGCATTCAACCATCGTTCAGGAAAATTAATGTTTTCAAGTTGATTGTATTTGAAAACACATGCTTAGCAGTGTTAGAAACAAGAATCTTACTTATGTTTCAAAAATGAGGAACCGGCAGCATTGACCGAGTAATAGCAGTGGTTGGTGATTCATTGTAAGTGATAGCCAGTGAAAAACTGCCAATGAAGGGAGTATACTGCTTAGCTTTGAAAACTGAAGACCCAGTATTTTGGCATAGCATTAGGTAAAAGCAGTGTTTTTACATTGATAAAGAGTGAAAGCAAGTGCAGAGCTGCCAAAAAAATAAGTATCTAACGTAATTTTTAAAGTTGAATTAACTGCTGCATTCCCAGCTTTTTAATTGAAACCAGAGATTTGAACATGAATTTAAGTGAAAACAAAGGCATAGCATCAAATAAAACACCAATCTTATTTGCATCTGTAAAATGAAGAATCCACTGCTTAGGCTTAGCCTTAGGTAAAATCTGTGTGTTGACATGTTGGTAAAAGTAAGGGCATAGAAGCCAAACAAACAAGAATTTACTTACATTTCAAACTTGAAGTAGCACTGCATTCATAGAGAGTTAGGTGAAACCAGTGCCTTGAATTTGATTGTAAATGAATACACATGCAAACCAGCCAATGAAACAAATTTCTTTTTGGTGTTCTGAAGCAAAGAACTCAATGCATTCAGCCAACGTTTGGCAAAAGTAGTGTTTTCAAGTTGATTGTAATTGAAAACACATGCTTGCAGTGTAAGAAATAAGAAGCTTACTTAGGTTTCACGATGGGGAACAGGCAGTTTTGCAGAGTAAAAGCAGTGCTTTGTCATTCGTTGAAGTGAAAATAAGTGAGTAGCTGCCAAAGTAAGGAGTAATTTGCTTAGTTTTGAAAACTGAAGAAACCAGTGTTTTGGCATAGCATTAGGTAAAAGAACTGTTTTTGCATTGATAATGGGTGAAAGCAAGCACAGCAAAGCCAAACAAATAAGTATCTTACTTAAATTTCAAAATTGAATGGACTGCTGCATTCACAGACTTTTAGGTGAAACCAGTTTTTTGAAAATGAATTTAAATGAAAACACAAGCATAGCTTTAAATAAAATAAAAACCTTATTAATTTTGTAAACTGACGAAGCCACTGCATTGGATTAGCCTTAGGTAAAAGCTGGGGTTTTACATGTGAGTGAAAGAAGGGCCTAGTGCCAAACAAACAAGAATCTTACTAGCCTTTCAAAGTTGAAGTAACTACTGCATTCACAGGGAGTTAGGTGAAAGCAGAGCCTTGAAATTGATTTTAATTGAATACACATGCGGATCAGCCGATGAAACAAGTTTCCTTTATGGTTTTCTGAAGGAAACAATGCCCTGCATTCAACCAGGGTTCAGGAAATCAGTATTTTCAGTTGATGGTAATTGAAAACACATGCTTAGCAGTGTGAGAAACAAGAAACTTAATTAGATTTCCAAAGTGAGGAACCGGGAGCTTTGGCATAATGAAAGCAGTTGTTTAACATTCACTCTAAGTGAAAACAAGTGCATAGCTGCTGAAGTAAGGAGTATATTCCTTAATTTTGAAAACTGAAGAAACCAGTGTTTTGGCATAGTATTAGGTAAAAGCACTGTTTTTACATTCATAATGAGTGAAACAAGGGTATAGCAGCCAAACAAACAATTGTCTTATTTAACTTTCAAAGGTGAATTAACTGCTGCATTCACAGCCTGTTAGGTGAAACCAGTGTTTTGAACATGAATTTAAAAGAAAACACAGGCATAGCATCAAATAAAACACAAATCTTATTTAGTTTTGTAAAGTGAAAAAACCACTGCATTGGCTTAGCCTTAGGTAAACACTGTGTGTTGACATGAGTGTGAAAGCAAGAGCATAGCAGACAAAGAAACAAGAATCTGACTTACCTTTCCAACTTGAAGTAACTATTGCATTCACAAAGAGTTAGGTTTAACCAGTGTCTTGAAGATGATTGTAAATGAATACACATGCAGATCGCCAATGAAACAAGTTTCCTTTTTGGTTTCCTGAAGCAAAGAACTCCCTGCATTCAACCAGCGTACAGGATAAGTAGTGATTTCAAGTTGATTGCAATTGGAAACACATGCTTGCAGTGTAACAAACAAGAATCTTACTTAGGTTTCTAATAGAGATACCGGCAGCTTTGCAGAGTAAAAGCACTCGTTGGTCATTCGTTGTAAGTGATAACAAGTGAATAGCTGCCAATGTAAGGAGTATATTGCTTAGTATTGGAAATTGAAGAAACCAGGGTTTTAGCATAGAATTCGGTAAAAGCAGAGTTTTTACATAATTAATGAGTGTAAGCCAGCGCACAGCAGCCAAAAAATAAGTACCTAACTTCACTTTCAAAGTTGAATTAACTGCTGCATTCACAGCCTGTTAGGTGAAACCAGTGTTTTCAACATGAACTTAAATGAAAACACAGGCATAGAATAAAATAAAACACGTACCTTATTTAGTTTTGTGATGTGAAGAAAACACTACATTGTCTTATCCTTAGGTAAAAGCTGTGTGTTGACATGTGTTTGAAAGCAAGGGCATAGCAGGCAAACAAACAAGAATCTTACTTACCTTTCAAACTTGAAGGAACTACTGCATTCAGAGAGAGTTAGGTGAAACCAGTGTCTTGAAGTTGCTTGTAAATGAATACACAAGCAATTCAGCAAATGAAACAACTTTCTTTATTGGTATTCTAAAGCAAAGAACTCAATTCATTCGTCCAAAGTAAGGGAAAAATAGTGTTTTCAAGTTGATTGTAATTGAAAACACATATATAGTATTGTAAGAAACACAGAGAGTTAGTTGATTCCAGTGCCTTGAAATTGATTTCAAGTGAATACACATGCAAATCAGTCATGGTAAGAAATTTCCTTTTTAGTTTTCTGGAGCAATGTATTCCCTGCATTCAACCAGTGTTCAGGAAAGGCAGTGTTTTCAAGTTGATTGTAATTGAAACCACATGCTTAGCAGTGAAAGAAACAAGAATCTTACTTAGGTTTCAAAAGTGATGAATCGGCAGTTTTGGCGGAGCAAAATTAGTGGTTGGCCATTCGTTGTAAGTGATAACATGTGAATAGCTGCCAATGTAAGTAGTATATTGCTTATTTTTTGAAACTGAAGAAACCAGTGTTTTCTCATAACATTAGGTAAAAGCAGTGATTTACATTGATAATGAGTGAAAGCAAGTGCACCTTAGCCAAATAAGTATCTTACTTAAGTTTCAAATTTGAATGAACTGCTACATTCACAGACTGTTAGTTGAAACCAGGTTTTTTTTTTATTTTTGGTAAAAATCAAAATTTTCACAATACATACCAATATGTATATGTGCCTTTTTTTACATAAATGTTATTTGTTATATATATATATATTTTTTTAAAGGTGCTTATATTACCTAAATATTACTCAGAAATTACAGAGATCCCATGTTCTCCACCGACCACACCTCCAACAACCTCCCACCCAGAATTCCTCATCCTTGTGGTACAACACCCACAATGGATATACACGTCCTGGGCCCTTACCACTGAACATAGACCACAGTTCACATCACAGACCACACTCTCTAGCACCCAGTTCTGCATGGTATATTCTGATGGAAAATAACCTACATCTGTTGCCACTTCACCACTCAGGACAACCACCAAAGTCCCAAAACAGCCCCATTATATCAAATGTCCCTCCTCTCCCTGCCCCAAAAATGTCCAGTGGCCACTGGCTCCACCTCACTGTTCCAATTCCTTCCATTCCTTGAATCACAATATGTATACAACAGAACACCACCAAGTCCACTCTAGTACACAGCTCCTCCACCAATCCTGAGGGGACTTTGAATGTGATGTCCACTCCACCTCCAAGTGAGAGAGGGCTTATATTCCATGGATATAGTGGATGGAATTATCTTGCCTTCAGCTGCAGGCCCTCTCCATTCACTGGGATGGCCGTTGCCCAAATTAATCTCATCACCAGGTTACTTGGATGGGTCCATTGAGCTGTAGGGTTGGAGTTGCAGCTCCACCGAGATTCCAGGCACAGCTGGCACATGGGGGGCCAGAGGATACAGTCTCTGGAACAACACCTAAAATCTCCTGCATCACATATAGGTTTGAGGAGAAGGGACTGATGGACCATGTGCAGGAATGACTTATTTGAGTCCTGCTCTGTCACTCTCAGGAGCACAGATGCCAATGAAGAGCCCACTAATTAGGCATTAATCTCTGGGCTATGCCCACTTGTATAGGACATGAGTGTCACCAGAGCCCTCAGGGGCCCCTCAGTGTGGGTGATATCCACTTTGGTGTTCTATGAGATCCTACTGAGGTATGCATAAGTATTACCTCTGGATGACCTCCCGACTCTCTTTGAAGCCTCTTAGCCATGTGAAATCATTTCTCTTTACATTTCCCCCCTTTTATTCAAGGTCTTTTTCTGATCGTGTTGCCAGTTGGCACTTGGTATTAATCCCTCGTTGCCAGGGAGGCCCATCGCCCATGGTCATGTCCCATATTGGGGGGAAGGAAATGCATTCAAATGCTGAGTTTGGCTTAGAGAGAGACCACATTTGAGCAACAAGGAGGCTCTCAGGTGGTAACACTTAGGCACCCCATAACAGTAGATTAAGTTTCAATTAGAAAAGCAAATACACATAAGGCTAGTCCTCAATAACAAGAACCCATCGATGGGACATCCTCTTTTGCCAGACACAGCCTCTGCACTCTTGGGACTGGTGCTGCTCTCTTGGGGAATGTAGCAGAGCTCTCCAGGTAGGGAATTCAGACTCCCTCATTAATTAATTGTCTAACCATCGTGACCATGCCCCATCCCTTGATCATTTGAACAATTTTATATATCTTACATGTATATTCAGATGGACTTACTCCCATGAATCCCCCAACCCAGACATCCCCCACCAATGATTCTCTGTAGCCTCCCATGTAACCTTTCTGTGATCCAAACCTTCCTTGA
This sequence comes from Cabassous unicinctus, assembly GCA_029593785.1. NCBI lineage: Eukaryota > Metazoa > Chordata > Mammalia > Cingulata > Chlamyphoridae > Cabassous > Cabassous unicinctus. The sequence continues at coordinate 24,988 of JAQZBX010004337.1, read as the reverse complement.
ATATGAAGCCAATATAATAACAAAATAAAATTAATAGGAAAAAGAAATAGTAATAATATTTTTAAATGCAAGGATAAGTACAAGGAGACTCAGAAAAAAAAAGAAACTAAACTGGTAAAAAAATATAGTTAGCGTATTTGGACATTTGAAAAAAAGGGAAAAAAACAGAAAACAAATAAAATCCTTTTTTTAAAAGAAATTATTCTTTTTTCCTTTTATCACTGTAATATCGGAAGTCCAGTGTATCGTGAAACCTTCCCCCTCTCATTTCCCAGTGTCTCCCAAATTTCAATTTAATTTTCAAATAATTTTTAGGTCATAGCAAAGTCACAAATGGAATACTAGAGACTCCCACATACCCAACCTCCCTCCCCCTTCCCCACCGCATATTAAAACCTTTTTTAATGGATGTTATCATTGTTATAGTTGTTAAAAAGATAGTAAAATATAGTACCTAAATTTTTTCAGTGGCTTACAGTAGAGTTTACAATTTAGACTGTACAGTTTAATAATTGTTGATGATATTTACCATGTCTTGTGTCCATTAATGTAAGGTTATGAAGAATATTTCCCATGACCATTACATACCTCATTTGATCTTTTCTGTTCCTTCCTCCTCACCCCCTGGGACATATGACTCTTCCCTGTCTTGGCTCATGGGATGACAAGATTCATATTTACATATCCTGGTTATTCTAACCTGTCCTTCCTCATCTACCCACCTGTGAATCTTGCACCACTCAACACAGTAAAATCTCTACCCACTTGTCCTATCCTTCAATATGTAACTATAACCTTTCAATTTACCATAGCTAATGTCAATATGGGTGATGGCTCACAGCCTACCCTTCTCTCTTTCTTCCTGGTTAGCCTATCTTTCAGTCAGTGGTTCACAGAAACTGTTATCTTACCTCAATTCAAATCAATGAGTTCATAAACTGTTCTTCCTTCAATGCCTGGCTTGCTTCACTCAACATAAGGTCTTCAAGATTCATCCATGTTATTCCATGTGTTAACACTTTATTCCTTTTAACAACTGAGTAATATTCAATTGTATGTATGTGCCACATTTTGATTGTCCATTCATCTGTTGATGGGCACCGTGACTGATTCCATCTTTTGGCAATTGTGATCAATGCTGCTATGAACATTGGTGTGCATATTTCTGTTCGTGTCTTTACTTTCACTTCTTCTGGGTATATACCCAGTAGTGGAATCGCTGGATTATATGGAAGATCTAGTGTTAGTTTTCTGAGGAATCCCCAAACTGTTCTCAACAGTGGCTGTACCATTCCACAATCCCACCAGGAGTGGATGAGGGTTCCTATTCCTCCACATCCTCTCCAACACTTATATTCTGCTGGTTTTGTGATAGCTGCCATTCTGATGGGTGTAAGATTGTATCTCATTGTGGTTTTCATTTGCATTTCCCTAAAAGCTAGCGATGTTGAGGATTTTTTCATGTGCTTTTTAGCCATTTGTATTTCTTCCTTGGAGAAGTGTCTTTTCAGGAACCTTGCCCTTTCTTTAAATGGGTTGTTTGTCTTTTTATTTTTGAGATGTAGGATTTCAATATATATGCATGATATTATGCTCCTATCAGAAATATCATTACCAAATATTTTCTACCATTAGGTAGGCTGCCTTTTTACTTTCTTAATAACATCCTTTGAGGTGCAGAAGTTTTTAATTATGATGAAATCCAATTTATCTATTTTTTCTCTTGCAGCTTGTGCTTTGGCTGTGAAGTTCATGAAACCATTTCCTATTACTAGGTCCTGTAGATACTTCCCTACATATTCTTCCAAGGTCTTTATGGTTTTGGCTCTTATATTTAGATCTTTGATACTTCTGGAGTTGATTTTTGTATAAGGTGTGAGATGGTATTCTTCTCTCATTCTTTTGGATATGGATATACAGTTCTCCAAGCACCATTTGTTAAAGAGGCCATTCTCTCCCAATTGAGTGGGCTTGGTGGCCTTGTCGAATATCAGATGATGGTATATGCGAGGATCTATATCAGAACTCTCAATTTGGTTTCATTGGTCAGTAGGTCTATCCTTGTGCCAATACCATGCGGTTTTGATCACTGTAGATTTGTAGAATGATTTAAGTCAGGTAATGTGATACCTCCAACTTCATTTTTCTTTTTCAGTATGTCTTTGGCAATTCGGGGCCTCTTACCTCTCCAAATATATTTTGTGGTTAGTTTTTCCAGTTCCTTAAAAAATGCAGTGTTGATTTTTATTGGGATTGCATTAAATCTACAGATTAGTTTGGGTAGGATAGACATCTTGATGAGGTTTAGTGTTCCTATCCATGAACAGGGAATATTTTTCCATTTATTCAAGTCTTCTTTGATTTCCTTTAAACCTGTTGTGTAGTTTTCTGTAAATAATCCTTTACATCTTTAGTTAAATTTTTTCCTATGTATTTAATTCTTTAGTTAGTATTGTAAACGGTATTTTTTTCTTGATTTCCATCTCAGATTGCTTATTATTGGTGTACAGAAATGCTACTGATTTTTAGCATTGATCTTGTAACCTGCAATATTACTGAAGTCATTTATAAGTTCCAGAAGCTTTATTGTAGATTTTTCAGCGCTTTATATGTATAAGATCATGTCATCTGGACATAATGAGATTTTCACTTCTTCCTTTCCAATGTGGATGCCTTTTATGTCCTGTTATTGCCTCAGTGCTCGGGCAAGTACTTCTAAGACAATGTTAAATAGGAGTGGTGATAGAGGGCATACTTGTCTTGTTCCGGATGTCAGAGGGAAGGCTTTTAGGATTTCACCATTGAAAATGTTGTTGGCTTTCTGTTTTTCATATATACCCTTTATCATATTCAGAAAGTTTCCTTCTTCCTATCTTTTATAGTATTTTTATCAAGAAAGTGGGTTGTATTTTGTTGAATGCATTTTCTGCATCTATAGAGAAGATCATGTGATTTTTTTCTTTAATCTATTTATGTGGTGTATTACATTGATTGATTTTCTTATATTGAACCATCCTTGCATACCTAGGATGAAACCCACTTGGTCATGGTGTATAATCCTTTTGATATGTTGTTGAATGCGATTCGCAAGGATTTTTTTGAGGACTTTAAGATCTAGTTTCATTAGATAAATTGGTCTGTAATTTTCCTTTCTTGTGGTATCTTTGTTTGGTTTTGGTATTAGGGAAATGTTGCCATCATAGAATGAGTTAGGCAATATTCCTTCTACTTCTATTTTTTGGAAGAGCTTAATCTGAATTGGTGTTATCTCTTTCCAGAATGTTTGGTAGAATTCAGGTGTGAAGCCCACTGGTCTTTGACTTGTAATTGGACTGTTGAGTTCATCAATTTCTTCTTTCAACAATGTAGGCTGTTTCTGAGTTTCTAGAAACTTGTCCATTTCCTCTAAATTATCATTCTTGTTGGCATATAATTTTTCAAAGAATCCTCTTATGATACTCTTTATTTCAGTGGGGTCAGTAGTGATATCCCCTTGCTCATTCCTTATTTAGTGTATTTGAATCTTTTCTCTCTTTTTCTTTGTTATTCTGGTTAAAGTTTTGTCAATTTTATTTATATTCTCGAAGAACCAGCTTTTGATTTTGTTTATTGTTTCTAGTGCTTTCTTATTTTCTATTTTGTTTAGTTCTGTTCAAATCTTTGTTATTTTGGTTTAGTTTGTTTTTGTTTTTCCAATTCCACCAAGTATGCAGTTAGGTCTTCAATTTTAGCACTTTCTTCTTTTTAATATATGAATTTATGGCTTTGAACTTCCCTCTCTGGACTGCTTTCGCTGCATCCCATAGGTTTTGATATGTTGCATTGTCATTTTCATTAATTTCAAGGTAGTTGCTGATTTCTTTTGAGATTTACTCCTTGACCCACTGTTTGTCTAGGAGTGTGTTGTTTAACTTCCATATCCTTGTGCCTAACCTGTTTCTTTGGCCCTTAGTGATTTCCAATTTCATTTCGTTGTGGGCAGAGAAATTACTTTGTATAATCTCAATCATTCTGAATTCATTTAGAGTTGTTCTTTGGCCTAGCATGCGGTCTATCTTGGAGTATGTTCCATGACCACTTGAGAAGAATGTAAATCCTGCTGTATTTGGGTGGAGTGTTCTGTATATGTCTATTAAGTCCAGGTCCTCTAATGTATTGTTGTGATCCTTTGTTTCGTTAGTGATTCTCAGTCTCGATGTTCTGTCTAATGATGATAATGGTGTGTTAAAGTCCCCTGTTATAATTGTAGAGGAATTTATTTCTCCACTTAGTTTTTCCAGGGTTTGCTTCATGTATTTTGAGGCACCCCGATTAGGTGCATAAATGTTTGTGATTGTACTCTATTCTTGAAAGATTACCTCTTTTACTAATATATAGTGTCCATCTTTGTCTCCTATGATAGTTTTGCATTTTAAGTCTATTTTGCCTGGTATTAGAATAGGTACTCCTGCCATTTTTGGCTATTGGTAGCTTGTAAAATGATTTTCCTGCCATTCACTTTAAGCCTCCTTGAATCACTGGGTCGTAGATGGCTCTCTTGTAGACAGCAAATAGATGGATCATATTTCCTTAACCATTCTGCCAATCTGTGTCTCTTGATACGTGAATTTATTCCATTAACATTCAGTGTTATTACTCATAATGAATTTCTCACTTCAGCCATTTTTCTTTGGGTGATTGTATATCATATGCTGTTTTGTTTTTATTTTTTGTCATGTTACTTGCTTTTAAACTCTCCTCCAACTCTCTCTCCCTTGTTTTTTCCTTTCAAATTGTAGAACTTCCTTTAGTGTTTCATGAATTGCAGGTTTCTTATTTACATACTCTCTTAATTTCTGTTTATCTGTGAATATTTTAAACTCTCCATCATTTTTGAATGCCAATTTTGATGGTTAGAGAATTCGTGGCTGGAAGTTTTTTCTTTTAGTATTTTGACTCTGTCATACCACTGTCTTCTTGTCTCCATGGTTTCAGCTGAGAAATCAGCACTCAATCTTATTGTGCTTCCCTTGGATGTGATGGTTCTCTTTTCTCTTGCTGCCTTGAGTAATTTCTCTTTGTCCTGAGCATTGGATATTTTGACATGTATGTGTCTTATAGTTGGTCTGTTGGGATTTATACTGTTTGGAGTGTGCTTTGCTTCCTGTGTCTGCACATCCATCTGTCTCAATAAGGTTGGGAAGTTTTCAGCCATTATTTCCTTCAACACTTCTTCTGTTCCCTTTCCCTTCTCTTCTCTTTCTGGGATTCCCATAATGCATATGTTTGAGCATTTTGTTTTGGCGGTTAATTCCCTGACTCCCTATAGGAATTTTTCTATTTTTTGTCTGTTTGTTCTACTATCTGTTTGATTTCAGATGTATTGTCTTACACATTACTATTTCTTTCTTCTGCCTGTTCAAATCTGCTGCTATTTGAATCCAGCATGTTTTTGATTTCTTGGATTGTGCAATTGGTCACCATCATATCCATTATCTTTTTGGGAGTGTTTACTTTCTTCAGTATGTTCTCCAAATGTCTTCTTTATATTCTTCATCTCTTCCATCACTTCTTTAACTTGGTCCATAATATTTGCATGGAATGCTTTGATTAGTTGTTCAAGGATCTGCTTCAGTTCCTGGTTTTTAGTTTGTTCATTGGATTGGTCCATGTTTTCCTGTTTCTCAGTGTGGTTTGTAATTTTTTGTTGCCCTCTGGTCATCATTTTATCTTAATGGATTTATTCAGTTGATTAGTTTCTCTCCCTGCTCCAGAGTTTTATTTAGCTGGTGGTTCTGTGTGTGTGTAAAGTTTTCTCTTTGATAATTTTTCTTCTTATTTTATTTTCATGCTTCTTTCTATGTTCCCTTGAAGGCAAAGGTTTAGGTCTGGAGGAATCAAAACATGTGAGAAAGGAAGAATAATAGTAATATTGCTAAAAGTTAGAAGAGGGGTCAAACAAGACTTAATGGAATGAATATTTAACTCAAGTAGGCAGTGTAGCATAATAGGAAAGAAAGTGGAGTAACTACAATGGACTTGGAAACCAAATAGAGGAATATATATAATAACTTGAGGGCTAGAATTATGAGGAGGGAGAGAAAGAGTTAAGAAAGGGCTAAAAGGAAAGAGTTAATATTAATAAAGAAAGAAAAATACAAAATAGAGAGAATAGTAATTGACACCCTTGGGTTGTGTGTGTCTAGAAAAATGTGAAATTTAATAGCCACAACAGAAAGCAGAAGGCAGAAAGATGAAGGAGGGATAATAGATAGTTTGGAATACAAAATCAATATATAGGGGGAATAGGCATTTACTGAACAAGAAGCACAGGAAAGAAGAGAGTAGCTTGGAGCACCTGATTTTAAAAAAAATGAAAGAAAGAAGAAAGGGGGGAGGAAAGAGGAAAGCAAAGCAGGAGGCAACAAATAAACAGAGAAAAAGCAAGAAACCATACTGGCAAGCAGTCAAACAAAGCTAAGGAGGATCAACATTCCCTGGGGTCCCATGGATCCCCTCAGCCTGCTTGTGTTTATCTAACAATTTTTCCGCAGGGCTTTTATATGCATGTACAGAAGAACCTTTTGGCCTTTAAGCTAAATTAAAAATAATTTATTTTTCATTTATTAAAGGGACGGATTTATTTATTTATTTATTTATTTATTTATTTATTTATTGGGGTAATACAGGACCAAAAATAAGGCCTTCTGTAGACCACCCCCCTCACATAGTGGGCCCTAACTGTGCTCCTGGAAACTAATCAAGCACTTCCCAATTTCTGCATTCCCCAGGGATGCAAAAGTCTGATGTTTTTCAGTGTAGAAAGCTGAAAATGGTGACTCTGGCAGACTCCGCCTTCCTGGATCAGAGCCCCTGCATAATTGGGCTGCGTGTAAATGAGTTTAACTCTGCAGATTCGTTCTTCCCTCAGCCTGGCGCTGCTTCAAGCTGGCTTATCTGCTCCCCAAATTTATGAGGATGGTCCAGGCAACCAGATCGACAGCTAAAATATAACCTCTCTGCTTTCTGTCAGAACTCTCCCTCTCTTGGAGATTGCCCCTCTTCCCAGCTCTATGGGCCGGGGCTAATCCCTTGGCTGATAGGCTCTCAACTCCCTAGAAGATTAACCCCTCCCCTCCTCTGGGTGCCAATTCACTGCAGCGGTTTTGTTCGTCTAAGTTGCGGGGGGCTTCAGGAACCCAAATCCCCAGACAATAAAGCTCTCTTACCAGAGTAACCCCCTCAAAAAATGCCCCCTCCCACTGGGTCGAGTCACCCACTTACCGGAGAGATGGGAGTCATGCTTCCAAAAGGTTTTTTTTTTCCCCCATAAGGGTGGATATCAGCCAACTGTGTTAACCACAACAGGCAGGCTTAAAACTCATGAACCTCTATGGTACATTCCACACTGTAAATCTGTCCAGATAGATGTCACAAGCTCCTTACTCCACACGCCCACAGCATAGTTGCCCGTGACGCACGCCGTCCACATTCTGCCATGATCTGGGAGCTGTCTGATGTTGTCCTCCTAAGCCAACACAATCTTGCCCACTTGAGTCTGTTTTAAAAACGAATTTAAATGAAAACACAGGCATAGCATCAAATAAAACACAAATCACCTTTAGTTTTGTAAAGTGAAGAAACCACTGCCTTGGCTTAGACTTAGGTAAAAGCTGTGTTTTGACACTTGAGAGAAAGCAAAGGCATAGCAGCAAAATAAAGAATCTGAATAAACTTTCAAATTTGAATTAACTACTGCATTCAAAGGGAGGTGAAACCAGTGTTTTAAGTTGATTGTAAATGAATACACATGAAAATCAGCCAATGAAACAAGATTCCTTTATGCTTTTCTGAAGCAAAAAACTCACTGATTCAAACAGTGTTCAGGAAAAGCACTGTTTTCAATTTGATTGTAACTGAAAACACATGTATACCAGTGTAAAAAACAAGAATCTTACTTAGATTTCCAAAGTGAGGAACAGGCAGCTTTGGCAGAGTAAAAGCAGTGGTTGGTCATTCGTTGAAAGTGATAACAAGTGAATAGCTGCCAATGTAATGAGTATATTGCTTAGTTTTAAAAACTGAAGAAACCACTGTTTTGGCATAGCATTAGGTAAAAGCAGTGTTTTTACACTGATAATGAGTGAAAGGAAATGCACAATAGCCAAGTAAATATCTTACTAACCTTTCAAAGTTGAATTAAATGCCTCATTCACAGCCTGTTATGTGAAACCAGTGTTTTGAACATGAATTTAAATTGAAACACAGGCATAGCAGCAAATAAAAGACAAACTTATTTAGTATTGTAAAGTGAAGAAACCAATGCATTGGCTTAGACTTCGCTAAAGGCTGTGTGTTGACATGAGTGAAAGCAAGGGCATAGCATCCAAACAACTAAGAATCCTACTTACCTTTCAAACTAGAAGTAACCACTGCATTCACAGAGAAGTGAAACCATGTCTTGAATTTGATTGTAAATGAATACACATGGAAATCAGCCAATGAAACAAGTTTCCTTTTTGGTTTTCTGAAACAAAGAACTCACTGTTTTCAACCAGCATTGAGGAAAAGTAGTGTTTTCAAGTTGATTGTAATTGAAAACACATGTATAGCATTGTAAGAAACAAGAATCTTATTTAGATATTGAAAGTGAGTAACCAGCAGCTTTAACATAGTAAAAGCAATGTTTTGCCAAGGATTGTAAGTAAAAACAAGTCCATAGATACCAATGTAATGAGCATATTGCTTAGTTTTTTAAAACTGAAGAAACCAGTGTTTTGGCATAGTATTAGGTAAAAGCAGGGTTTCTACATTGATAATGAGTGAAATTAAGCACATAGCATCCAAAAAAACAATTATCCTACTGAACTTTCAAAGTTGATTTAACTGCTGCATTCACATACTGTTAGGGAAAACCAGTGTTTTGAAGATTTTTTAAGTGAAAACCCAGGCATAGCAGCAAATGAAAGACAAATCTTATTTAGATTTCTAAAGTGAAGAAACCACTGCATTGACTTAGCTTAAGGTAAAAGCTGAGTGTTGACATCTGAGTGAGAGCAAGGGCATAGAAGCCAAACAAGCAAGAATCTCACTTACCTTTCAAACTTGAAGTAACTACTGCATTCACAGAGAGTTAAGTGAAAACAGTGTCTTGAAGTTGATTGTAAATGAATACACATACAAATCACCCAATGAAACAAGTTTCTTTTTTTCTTGTCTATGATAAAGAACTCAATGCATTCAGCCAATGTTAGGGAAAAGCAGTGTTTTCAAGTTGATTGTAATTGAAAACACATGTATAGCATTGTAAGAAACAAGAATCTTACTTAGATTTCCAAAGGGAGGAACCGGCAGCCTTGGCATATTAAAAGCAGTGTTTTCCTAAGCAATGTAAGTGAAAACACGTGCATAACTGACAATGTAATTAGTATATTGCTTAGTTTTGCAAACTGAGGAAACCAGTGTTTTGGCATAGTATTAGGTAAAAGCAGTGTTTCTACATTTACAATTAGTGAAAACAAGTGCAAACAAGCCAAACAAACAAGTATCTTTCTGAACTTTCAAAGTTGAATTAACTGTTGCATTCACAGCCTGTTACAAGAATCCAGCATTTTGAAGATGAATTTCAGTGAAAACACAGGCATAGCAGCAAATACAAGACAAATCCTATCTATTTTGTAAAGTGAAGAAACCACTGCATTGGCTTAGCATTAGTTAAAAGCTGTGTGTTGACATGTGAGTGAAAGTAAGTCATAGAAGTCAAAGAAACAAGAATCTTACTTAACTTTCAATCTTCAATAAGTATGACATTCGTAGAGAGTTAGCTGAAACCAGTGTCTTGAATTTGATTGTAAATGAATATAAATATAAATCAGCCATACAAACAACTTTCCTTTTTGGTTTTCTAAACCAAAGACCTCAATGCATTCAACCAAAGTTAGGGATAAGCAGTGTTTTCAAGTTGATTGTAATTGAAAACACATATATAGCATTGTTAGAAAGAAGAATCTTATTTTGATTTCCAAATGAGGACCGGCAGTGTGGGCAAGTAAAAGCAGTGTTTTGCCAAGAATTGGAAGTGAAAACAAGTGCATAGCTGCCAATGTAAAAAGTATATTACTTTGTTTTGAAAACTGAAGAAATCAGTGTTTTGGCATATATTTGGTGAAAGCTGTATTTCTACATTGATAATGAGTGAAAGCCACCACATTGCATCAAAAAAAATAGTATCTTACTTTACTTTCAAAGTTGAATTAACTACTGCATTCACAGACTGTTAGGGGAAACAAGTGTCTTGTAGGTGAAATTAAGTGAAAACATAGGCAGAACAGCAAATAAAAGACAAATCTTATTTAGTTTTCTAAAGTGAAAAATCAGTGCATTGGCTCAGCCTTAGGTAAAAGCTGTGTGTTGACATGTGAATGAAAACAAGGGCATAGCACCCAAACAAACAAGAATCTTACCTACATTTCAAATGTGAAGTAACTACTGCATTCACAGAGAGTTAGGTGAAACCAGTGTCTTGAAGAAGTTTGTAAATTAATACACATGCAAATCAGCCAAAGAAACAAATTCATCTTTTGTTGTCTAAAACAAAGTCCTCAATGCATTCAGCCAACATTAGGGAAGAGCAGGTTTTTCAAGTTAATTTTAATTGTAAACACATGTATAGCATTGTAAGAAACAAGAATCTTAATTAGATTTCCAAAGTGTGGAACCGGCAGCTTTGTCATAGAAAAAGCAGTGTTTTGCCAAGGACTGTGAGTGAAAACAAGTGCATAGATGCCAAAGTAATGAGCATACTGCTTAGTTTTTAAAACTGAATAAACCAGTGTTTTGGCATAGAATTAGGTAAAAGCAGTGTTTTTATGTTGATAATGAGTGAAAGAAATTGCATAGCAGCAAGCAATCAAATCTCTTACTTAACTTTCAAAGTTGAATTAAATGGGCATTCATAGCCTGTTAGGGGAAACCACTGATTTGAAGATGAATTTAAGTGAAAACACAGGCAGAGCATCAAATGAAAGACAAATCTTATTAATTTTTTGAAGTGAAGAAATGACTGCATTGGCTTAGCCTTAGGTAAAATCTGTTTGTTGACATGTGACTGAGAACAAGTGAATGGCAGCCAGACAATCAAGAATCTTACTTAACTTTCAATCTTGAGGTAACTACTGGCTTCACAGTCAGTTAGGTGAAACCAGTGTCTTGAATTTGTTTCTAAATATATACACATGGAAATCAGGAAATGAACCAAGATTCGTTTTTGGTGTTCTAAAGCAAAGAACTCAATGCATTCAGCCAATGTTTGGGTAAATCATTGTTTTCAAGGTGATTGTAATTGAAATCACAAGAATTGCATTGTAAAAAACAAGAATCTTACTTAGATTTTGGAAGTGAGGACCCAGCAGCTTTGGCATAGTAAAAGCAGTGTTTTGACATTCATTGTAAGTGAAAAAAGGGCATAGCTTCCAATGTAATGAGTATACTGCTTAGTTTTGAAAAATGAAAGAATCAGTGTTTTGGAATAGTATTAGGTAAAAGCAGTGTTAGTTCATTGATAATGAATAAAAGCAAATGAATAGCAGTCAAAAAAGCAAGTATCTTACTGAACTTTTGAAGTTGAATTAACTGCTGCATTTACAGCCTGTTACGGAAACCAGTGCATTGAAAATGAATTTCATTGAAAACACAGGCATAGCAGTAAATAAAAGACAAATCTTATTTAGTTTTTTAAAATGAAGAAACCACTCCATTGGCTTAGCCTTAGATTAAAGATGTGTGTTGACATGTGAGTGAAAGCAAGAGCATAGCAAACGAACAAACAAGAATCTTACTTAGCTTTCAAAATTGAAGTAACCACTGCATTCACAGAGAGTTAAGTGAAACCAGTGTCTCAAGGTTGTTTGTAAAAGAATACACATACAAATCAGCCAAAGAAACAAGTTTCTTTCTTGGTTTTCTAAAGCAAAAAACTAAATGCATTTGGCCAACGTTAGGGAAAAGCAGTGTTTTCAAGTTGATTCCAAGTGAAAACACATGTACAGCATTGTAAGATACAATAATCATACTTAGATTTCCAAAGGGTGGAACCAGCAGCTTTGGCATAGTAAAAGTACAGTTTTGAGATTCATTGTAAGTGAAAACAAGTGCATAGCTGCCAATGTAATGAGTGTATTGCTTAGCTTTGTAAACACAAGGAACCAGTGTTTTGGCCTAATATTTGGTAAAAGCAGTGTTTTTACGTGGATAATGAGTGAAAGCAAGCGCATAGCAGCCAAACAAACAAGTTTCTTACTTAACTTCCGAAAGTTGAATTAAATGCTGCCTTCCCAGCCTGTTATGGGAAACCAGCTTTTGAATATAAATTTAAGTGAAAACTCAGGCATACCTCCAAATAAAAGACAAAGCTTATGCAGTTTTGTAAAGTGAAGAAACCACTACATTGGCTTATCCTTAGGTAAAAGCTGTGTGTTGACATGTGATTGAAAGCAAGAGCATAGCAACTAAACCAAACAAACAAGAATCTTACTTAACTTTCAAACTTCAAGTAACTACTGCATACAGAGAGAGGTAGGTGAAACCAGGGCATTGAAGTTGTTTGTAAATGAATACACAAGAAATCAACCAATGAAACAAGTTTCTTACTTGGTTTTCTAAAGCAAAGAACTCAATTCATTCAGTCAATGTTAGGGAAAAGCAGTGTTTTGAAGTTGACTGTATTTGAAAACACATGTATAGCATTGTAAGAAATGAGAATCTTAATTAGATTTTGAAAGTGAGGACACAGCAGCTTTGGCATAGTAAAAGAAGAGTTTTGAAATTCATTGTAAGTGAAAACAAGTGCATAGCTGTCAATGTAATAAGTATAATGCTTAGTTTTTAAAACTGAAGAAACCAGTGTTTTCGCAAAGTATTAGGTTAAAGCAGTGTTTCTACATTGATAATGAGTGAAAGCAATTGCATAGCAGCGAAACAAACAATTATCTTAATTTCCTTTCAAAGTTGAATTAACGGCTGCATTCACAGCCTTTTATGGGAAATCTGTGCATTGAAGATGAAGTTAAGTGAAAACACAGGCATAGTAGCAAATAAAAGAAGAATCTTATTTAGTTTTGTAAAGTCAAGAAAACAATGCATTGGCTTAGCCTTAGGTAAAAGCTGCATGTGGACATGTGAGTGAAACCAAGTGCATAGCAGCCAAACAAACAAGAATCTTACTTACTTTTTAAACTTGAAGTGACTACTGCATTGACAGAAGTTAGGTGAAACCAGTATCTTGAAGTTCTTTGTGAATGAATACACATGGAAATCAGCCAATGAAACAAGTTTCTCTTCCGGTTTTCTAAAGTAAAGATCTCATTGCATTCAACCAGTGTTCAGGAAAAGCAGTGTTTTCAAGTTGATTGTAATTGCAAACTCATGAATAGCCTTATATTTTGAAAGTGAGGAAACGGCAGCTTTGCCATAGTAAAAGCAGTCTTATGACATTTATTGTAAGTGAAAAGAAGTGCATCGCTGCCAATGTAATGAGTATATTGCTTAGTTTTTAAAACTGAAGAAACCAGTGTTTGGCAAAGTATTAGGTAAAACCACTGTTTCTACTTTGATAATGAGTGAAAAAGTCATAGCAGCCAAACAAACAAGTATCTTACTTAAATTTCAAATTTGAATTAACTGCTGTATTCACAGCCTGTTATGGGAAACCAGGTTTTTGAAGATGTATTTTTGTGAAAACATAGGAATAGCAGCAAATAAAAGACAAATCTTATTTAGTTTTGTAAAGAGAAGAAACCACTACTTTGCCTTAGGCTTAGGGAAAAACTGTGTGTTGACATGTGAGTGAAAGCAAGAGCATAGCAGACAAACAAAAAAGAATCTTACTTACCCTTCTAATTTGAAATAACTACTGCATTCACAGTGAGTTAGATGAAAACGGTGTCTTGTAGTTGATTGTAAATGAATACACATGCAAATCAGCCAATGAAACAAATTCTTTTTTGGTTTTCTTAAGAAAAAACTCAATGCATTCAACTAACATTAGGAAAAAGCAGTGTTTTCAAGTTGATTGTTAATGAAAACACATGTATAGCATTGGAAGAAACAAGAATCTTACTTAGATTTCCAAAGTGTGGAACCGGCAACTTTGGCATAGTTAAAGCAGTGTTTTGACATTCATTGTAAGTGAAAACAAATGCATAGCTGCCAATGTAAAGAGAATATTGCTTAGTTTTGAAAACTGATGAAACCAGTCTTTTGGCATAGTATTAGGTTAAAGAAGGTTTTTACATTGATAATGAGTGAAATCAAGTGCAAAGCAGCCAAACAAACAAGCATCTTACTTACCTTTCAAACATGAGGTAACTACTGCATTCACAGAGATAGGTGAAACCAGTGTCCTGAATTTGTTTGTAAATGAATACACATGCAAATCAGCCAATGAAACAGTTTCTCTTTTGGTTTTCTAATGCAAAGAACTCAATGCATTCAGCCAACATTAGGGCAAAGGAGTGTTTTCAAGCTGACTGCAATTACAAGCACATTTATAGCATTGTAAGAAACAAGAATTTTATTTACATTTCCAAAATGAGGACCCGGCAGCTTTTGCATATTAAAAGCCGTGTTTTGCTAAGCATTGAAAGTGAAAACAAGCGCAGAGCTGCCAATGTAATGAATACATTGCTTTGTTTCAAAAACTGAAGAAACCAATATTTTGGCATAGTATTAGGTAAAAGCAGTGTTTTTACGTTGATAATGAGTGAAAGCACGTGCATAGCAGCCAAGCAAACAAATCACTTACTTATCATTCAAAGTTGAATTAAATGCGTATTCAGAGCCTGTTAGGGGAAACCACTGTTTTGAAGATGAATTTAAGTGAAAACAGAGGCAGAGCAAAAAATAAAAGACAAATCTCATTAATTTTTTAAGTGAAGAAACGGCTGTATTGGCTTACCCTTAAGTAAAAGCTGTGTGTTGACATGTGACTGAAAACAAGGACATAGCAGCCAAACAATCAAGAATCTTACTTAACATTCAAACATGAAGTAACTACTATATTCACAGAGAGTTAGGTGATACCACTGTCTTGAAGTTTTTGTAAATGAATACTCATGCAAATCAGCTGATGAAACAATACATTTTGGTTATCTAAAGCAAAGCCCTCAATACATTCACCCAATGTTAGGGAAAAGCAAAGTTTTCAAGTTGATTGTAATTGAAAACACATGTATAGTATTGAAAGAAACAAGAATCTTACTCAGATTTTGAAAGTGAATAAGTAGAAGATTTGGCATAGTAAAAGCAGTGTTTTCAAATACATTGTAATTGAGAATAAGTGCAGAGCTGCCAATGTAATGTGTATATTGCTTCATTTTTAAAACGGAAAAAAAGAGTATTTTGGCATATTATTAGGTAAAAGCAGTGTTTCTACATTGATAATGAGTGAAAGCAATGCACAGCAGCCAAACAATCAAGTATCTTATGTAACATACAAAGTTGAATTAACTGCTGCATTCACAGCCTGTTAGGGGATACCAGTGTTTTGAAGATGGATTTAAGTGAAAACATAGTCAAAGCAGCAAATAAAACAAATATTATTTAGTTTCATAAAGAGAAGAAACCACTGGTTTGGCTTACCTTAGGCAAAAGCTATGTGTGGACATGTGATTGAAAGGACGGGCATAACAGCCAAAAAACAAGAATATTACTTAACTTTCAAACTTGAAGAAACTACTGCATTCAGAGAGATAGGTGAAACCAGTGTCCTGAGGTTGTTTCTACATGAACACACATGCAAATCAGCCAATGAAACAGTGTCTATTTTGGCTTTCTAAAGCAAAGAACTCAATGCACTCAGCAAAAGTTAGGGACAGAAGGTGTTTTACAGTTGACTGTCGTTGAGAACACAAGTATAGCAATGTAAGAAACAAGAAACTTACTTAGATTTTGAAAGTGAGGAACTGGCAGCTTTTACATAGTAAAAGCACTGTTTTGACAATCTTTGTAAGTGCAAACAAGTGTCAGCCTGCCAATTTAATGAGAATATTCCTTAGTTTCAACACTGAAGAAACCAGTGTTTTGGCATAGTATTAAGTAAAAGCAGTGTTTCTACATTGATAATGAGTGAAAGCAAGCTCATAACAGCCAAGCAAACAAGTATCTAACTTATCTTTCAATTTTGAAATAACTGCTGCATTTATAGCCTGTTATGTGAGACCAGTGTTTTGAAGATGAATTTAATGAAAACACAGGCATTGCAGGAAATAAAAGACATATCTTATTTAGTTTTGTTAACGGAAGAAACAACTGCATTGGCTTAGACTTAATAAAAGCTGTGCATTGACATGTGAGTGAAAGCAAGGTCATAGAAGCCATAGAAACAAGAACCTTACTTAACTTTCAAACTTTTGTAACTACAGCATTCGCAGAGAGTAAGGGGAAACCAGTGTCTTGAGGTTGATTGTAAATGAATACACATGCAAATCAGCCAATGAAACAAGTTTCTTTTTTTGTTTTCTAAGGTAAAGAACTCAATGCATTCAGCGAACGTTAGGGAAAAGCAGTGTTTTCATGTTGATTGTAATTGAAAACACATGTATAGCATCGTAAGAAACAAAAATCTTAGTTAGATTTCCAAAGTGAGGAACCAGCAGCTTTGGCTTAGGAAAAGCAGAGTTTTCACAAGCATTGTAAGTGAAAACAAGTGCATAGCAGCCAATGTAATGAGTATATTGCTTAGTTTTGAAAACTGAATAAACAAGTGTTTTGGCATACTATTAGGTAAAAGCAGTGTTTTTACATTGATGATAAGTGAACGCAAGCCCAAAGCAGCCAAGCAACAAGTATCTTACTTAACTTTCAAAGTTGAATTAATTGCTGCATTCACAACCTGTTATGGGAAACCAGGGTTTTGAAGATGAATTGAAGTGAAAACACAGGCATAGCAGCAAATAAAAGACAAATCTTATTTAGTTTTGTAAAGTGAAGTAATCACTGCTTTGACTTAGCCTTCGGTAAAAGCTGTGTGTCGACATGTGAGTGAAAGCAATGCATAGCAGCCAAGCAAACAAGAATCATACTTACCTTTCAAACTTGAATTAATTACAGAATTCACAGAGAGTGAAATCAGTGTCTTTCAAGTGAAGTAAGATAATTGTTTTTTGACTACTATGCGCTTCCTTTCTCACATTATCAATGTAAAAACACTGCTTCTACTAATACTATGCCAAAACACTGGTTTCTTCAGTTTTCTAAACTAAGCAATATACTCATTACATTTGCAGCTCTGCACTTGTTTTCACTTACAATGAATGTCAAAACAATGATTTTACTATGCCAAATCTGCCCATTCCTCACTTTCAAAATTTAAGTAAGATTCTTGTTTCTTACAATGCTATACATGTGTTTTCAATTACAATCAACTTGAAAACACTGCTTTTCCCTAACGTTGGCTGGATGCATTGAGTACTTTGATCTAGAATACCAAAAAAAACCTTGTTTCATTGGCTGATTTTCATGTGTATTCATTTACAAACAACTTCTGGAAGGTGATTTCACCTAACTCTCTGAGAATGCAGTGGTTACATTCAAGTTTGAAAGGTAAGTAAGTTTCTTGTTTCTTGGGGGCCCTATACCCTTTTTTTCACTCAAATTTCAACACACAGATTTTACCTAAGCCTAAGCCAATGCAGTGGTTTCTTCACTTTACAAAACTAAATTAGATTTTGTCTTGTATTTGCTGCTTTTCTTGTGTTTTCACTAAATTCATCTTCCAAACACTGGTTTCCCCTAACCGGCTCTGAATGCAGCCATTAATTCAACAATGAAAGTTAAGCAAGATACTTATTTGTTTGGCTGCTATGCACTTGCTTTCAGTCAGTATCAATGTAAAAACCCTGCTTTTACTTAATACTATGCCAAAACACTGGTTTCTTCAGTTTACAAAGCTAAGCAATATACTCATTATATTGGCAGCTAAACTCTTGTGTACACTTGCAATGAATGGCAAAACATGGCTTTTACTATGCCAAACCTACCGGTTCCTAACTTTGGATATCTAAGTTAAATTCTTGTTTCTTACAATGCTATACATGTGTTTTCTATTGCAATAAACTTTAAAAAATTGCTTTACCCTAAAGTTGGCTGAATGCATTTAATTCGTGCTTCAGAAAACAAAAATGAAACTTGATCATTGGCTGATTTGCATGTGGTTTCATTTATAAATAATTTCAAGACACTGGTTTCACTTAAGTCTCTGTGAATGCAGTAGTTGCTTCAAGTTGAAAGGTAAATAAGATTCTTATTTGTTTGTTTGCTATGCCCATGCTTTCACTCACATATCAACACACAGCTTTTGCCTAAGGCTAAGCCAATGCAATGGTTTCTTCACTTTACAAAACAAAATAAGTTTTATCTTTTCTTTCCTGCTATGCCTGTTTTTCCACTTAAATTCATCTGCAAAACACTGCTTTCCCGTAACAGGCTGTGAATTCTGCAATTAATTCAACATTGCAAGTTAAGTACGATACTTGTTTATTCGGCTGCTATGCCCTTGTTTACACTCAATATGATTGTAAAAACACTGCTTTTAACTAATACTATGCCAAAACACTGGTTTCTGCAGTTTTCAAAACTAAGCAATATACTCATTACAGTGACAGTTATGCCCTTTTTTCACATACAATGAATGGCAAAACACTTCTTTACTATGCTAAAGATGCCGGTGACTCACTTTGGAAATCTAAGTAAGTTTCTTGTTCCTTACAATGATATACATGTATTATCAATTACAATTAACTTGAAAACACTGTTTTTCCATAATGTTGGCTGAATGCTTTGAGTTCTTTGCTTTAGAAAACAAAAAATAAACTTGTCTCTTTGGCTGATTTGCATTTGTATTTCTTCACAAACAACTTTAAGACACTAGTTTAACCTATCTCTCTGTGAATGCAGTAGTTACCTCAAGTTTGAAAGGTAAGTAAGATTTTCGTTTGTTTGGCTGTTATGCCCTTGCTTTCACTCACATGTCAACACACAGCTTTTGCTTAAGCCTAAGCAATGCAGTGGTTATGGCACTTTACAAAACTAAATAAGTTTTTTCTTTTATTGGCTGCTCTGCCTGTGTTTTTACTAATATTCATCTTTAAAACACTGGTCTCCTGTAACAGATAGTGATTGCAGCAGTTAATTCAACTTGGAAATTTAGTAAGATACTTCTTTTTTGGTTGCTATGCGCTTGCTTTCACTCATTATCAATGTAGAAACCCTGCTTTTACCTAATACTATGCCAAAACACTGGTTTCTTCAGTTTTCAAAACTAAGCAATACACTCTTTCCATTGGCAGCTAAGCATTTCTTTTTACTTGCAATGAATGTCAAAAAACCGCTTTCACTCTGCAAAATTTCCCATTCCTCACTTTCAAAATCTAAGTAACATTCCTTTTTCTTACAGTGCTATACATGTGTTTCCAATTAAAATCAACTGGAAAACACTGCTTTTCCCTCATATTGCCTGAATGCATTGAATTCTTTGCTTGAGAAAACAAAAAAGACACTTGTGTCATTGGCTGATTTGCATCTGTATTCATTTACAATCAACTTCATATCACTGGTTTCAACTGCCTCTCTGTAATGCAGGAGTTACATCAAGATTGAAGGTTAAGTGAGATTTTGGTTTGTTTGGCTGGTACACCATTGCTTTCACTCACAAGTCAACACACAGCTTCCACCTAATTCTAAGTCAATGCAGTGGTTCCTTCACTTTACAAAACTAAATAAGATTTTTCTTTTATTGGCTTCTATGCCTGTGTTTTCATTTAAATTCATTTTCAAGACACTGGGTACCCCTAAAGTGCTGTGAATGCAGCAGTTAATTCAACGTTGAATGTTAAGTAAGATTCTTCTTTGTTTGGCTTCTATGCCCTTGCTTTCACTCATTATCAGTGTAAAAACACTGCTTTTACCTAATACTATACCAAAACACTTTTTTCTTCAGTTTTCAAATCTAAAAAATATACTCATTACATTGGCAGCTATGCACTTGTCTGCACTTATAATGAATGTCAAAACACTGCTTTTACTAGGCCAAAGCTGCTGGTTCCTCACTTGGGAAATCTCAGAAAGATTCTTGTTTTTTTCAATGATACACATGTGTTTTCAATTCCAATCAACTTGAAAACACTGCTTTTCCCTAACGTTGGCTCAATGCATTGAGTTCTTTGCTTTAGGAATCCAAAAAAAGAAATTTGTTTCATTAGCTGATTTGCATCTGTATATATTTACAATCAACTTCAAGATACTGGTTTCAACTATCCCTCTGTGAATTCAGCAGTTACTTCAATATTGAAAGATAAGTAAGATTTTGTTTGTTTGGCTGCTATGCCCCTGATTTCAATCACATGTGAACACACAGATTTTGCCTAATGCTAATCCATTGCAGTGGTTTCTTCACTTTACAAATCTAAATAAGATATGTCTTTTATTTGCTGCTATGCCTGTGTTTTCACTTAAAATCATCTTCATAGCACTGGTTTCCCCTAAGAGGCTGTGAATTCAGCTGTTAACTCAACTTTGAAAGTTAAGTAAGATACTTGTTTGTTTGGCTGCTATGCCCTTACTTTCACTCATTATCAATGTAAAAACACTGCTTTTACCTAATACTATACCAAAACACTTGTTTCTTCAGTTTTCAAAACTAAGCAATATACTCATTACATTGGCAACTATGCACTTGTTTTCAATTACAATGCTTGTGAAAACACTGCTTTTAATATGCCAAAGCTGCAGGTTCCTCACTTTGGAAATCTATGTAAGATTCCTCTTTCTTAAAATGCAATACATGTGTATCAATTACAATCAACTTTAAAACACTGCTTTTCCTAACGTTGGCTGAATGCATTGAGGTCTTTACTTTAGAAAACCAAAAAAGAAACTTGTTTCTATGGCTGATTTGTCTGTGTATTCATTTACAAATAAATTCAAGATACTGGTTTCACCTATCTCTCTGTGAATGCAGTAGTGACTTCAAGTTTAAAAGATAGGGATTTTGTTGTTGTTTTTTTTTTTTGCTCGTTATGCCCTTGCATTCACTCACATGTCAACACACAGCTTTTGCCTAAGGCTCCGCCAATGCAGGGATTTCTTCGCTTTAAATAACAGAATAAGATTTGTCTTTTATTTGCAACACTGCCCATGTTTTCACCGAAAGTCATCTTCAGAACATTGGTTTCCTTGTAACAGTCTGTGAATGCAGCAGTTAATTCAACTTTGAAAGTTAAGTAAAATACTGGTTTGTTTGGCTGCTATTGCTTGCTTTCACTCATCATCAATGTAAAAACAGTGCTCTTACCTTATACTATGGCAAAACACTGATATCTTCAATTTTCAAAAGTAAGGAATATACTCATTACATTGGCAGCTATGCACTTGTTTTCACTTACACTGAATGACAAATCATGGCTTTTACTATGCCAAAGTTGACGATTCCTCACTTTGGAAATCTAAGTAAGATTCTTGTTTCTTACAATGCTATACATGTGTTTTGAATTACATTCAACTTGAAAACACTGCTTTTCCATAACGTTGGCTGAATGCATTGAGTTCTTTGCTTTAGAAATCCAAAAATGAAACTTGTTTCATTGGCTGATTTGCATGTGTATTTTTTACAATCAAATTCAAGACACTGGTTTCACCTAACTCTCTTTGAATGCAGAATTTTTTTCAAGTTTGAATGGTAGGTAAGATCCTTGTTTGTTTGGCAGCTATTCCCTTCCTTTCACTCATATGTCAACACTCAGCTTTTGCCTAAGTCTAAGCTAATGCAGTGGATTCTTCACTTTACAAAACTAAATAAGATTTGACTTTTTTGCTACTATACCTATATTTTCACCTAAAATAATCTTCAAATCACTGGTTTCCTGTAACAAGCTGTGAATGCAGCAGTTAATTCAACTTTGAAAGTTAAGTAAGATACTTGTTTGTTTGGCTGCTATGCGCTTGTTTCACTCATTATCAATGTATAAACACTCCTTTTACCTAACACAATGCCAAAACACTGATTTCTTCTATTTCAAAACTGAGCAATATACACATAACCTTGGTAGCTATGTACTTGTTTTCACTTGCAATGAAAGTCATAACACTGGTTTTACTATGCCCAAACTGCTGGTTCCTCCATTTTGAAGTCTAAGTAAGTTTCTTGTTTCTTACAATGCTATACATGCGTTTTCAATTGCTATCAACTTGAAAACACTGCTTTTCCCTAAAGTTGTCTGAATGCATTGGGTTCTTTGCTACAGAAAACAAAAAAAGAAACTTGTTTCTTTGGATGATTTGCAAGTGTATTCATTTACAAACACCTTCAATTCACTGCTTTCACCTAACTCTCTCTGAATGCAGTAGTTAATTCAAGTATGAAATGTAAGTAAATTATTGTTTGTTTGACTGCTATGCCCTTGCTTTCACTGGCATGTCAAGGCAGAGCTTTTACCTGAGGCTAAGACAATGCAGTGTTTCCTTCACTTTACAAAAGTAAATAAGATTTCTCTTTATTTGCTGCTATGCCTGTGTCTTTGATTAAATTCATTTTTACAACTCTGGTTTCCCTTTACAGATTGTGAATGCAGCCTTTAAATTAGCTTTCAAATTTAAGGAAGATACTTGTTTGTTTGACTGCTATGTGCTTTCTTTCACTCATTATCAATATAGTAACACTGCTTTTACCTAATAATATGCCAAAACACTGGTATCCTCACTTTTCAAAACTAAGCAATATTCTCATTACGTAGGCAGCTATGCACTTCTTTTCACTTACAATGAATGGTAAAACACTGCTTTTACTATGCCAAAGCTGCTGGTTCCTCATTTTGTGAATGTAAGTAAGATTCTTGTTTCTTAAAATGCTATACATTTGTTTTCAATTACAATTAACTTGAAAACACTGCTTTTCCTAAACTTTGCTGAATGCATTGAGTTTTTGCTTTGGAAAACCAAAAAAGTAACTTATTTCATTGGCTGATTTGCTTGTGTATTCATTTACAAACAACTTCAAGACACTGGTTTCACCTAACTCTCTGTGAGTGCAGTAGTTACTTCAAGTTTGAAAGGTAAGTAAGATACTTTTTTTTTTGCTGCTATGCCCTTTCTTTCATTCATTATCAATGTAAAAACATTTCTTTTACCTAATACTATGCCAAAACACTGGATTCTTCAGTTTTCAAAATTAAGCAATATACTTATTATATTGACAGCTATGCACTTGTTTTCACTTACATTGAATGTAAAAAACACTGCTTTTACTATGCCAAAGCTGTCAGTTCCTCACTTTCGAAATCTAAGTAAGATTCTTGATTCTTACAGTGCTATACCTGTGTTTTCTACTACAATCAATGTGAAAACATTGTTATTCCTTAAAGTTCGCTGAATGCATTTAACTATTTGCTTTAGAAAACCAAAAAAGAAACTTGTTTCATTAGTGGATTTTCGTGTGTATTTATTTACAATCAACTTCAAGACAGTGGTTTCACCAATCTCTCTGAGAATGCAGTAGTTACCTCAAGTTTGAAAGGTAACAAAATTCTTGTTGGTTTGGCTGCTATGCCTTTGCTTTCACTCATATTTCAAAACACAGCTTTTACCTAAGGCTAAGCCAATGCAGGGCATTCTTCACCTTACACTACTAAATAAGGCTTGCTTTCATTTGCTGCTATTCATGTGTTTTCACTTAAATTCATATATAAAACACTGGTTTCCTGTAACAGGTTGTGAATTCAGCAGTTAATTCATCTTTGAAAGTTAAGTAAGATAGTTGTTTGTTTGGCTGCTGTGCACTTGATTTCAGTCATTATCAATGTAAAAACACTGCTTTTCCCTAATACTATGCCAAAACACTGGTTCCTTCAGTTTTCAAAACAAAGCAATATGCACATTACGTTGGCACCTATGCACTTGTTTTCACTTAGAAGGAATGGCAAAACACTGCTTTTACTATTCCAAAGCTGGCCGTTTCTCCCTTTCGATATCGCAGTAAGTTTTTTGTTTCTTTCAATGCTATACATATTTTCAGTTGCAGACAACATGAAAACACTGCCTTTCCCTAAAGTTGCCTGAATGCATTGAGTTATTTGCTTTAGAAAATCAAAAAAGAAACTTGTTTCATTGGTTGATTTGCATGTGTATGCATTTACAAAAAACTTAAAGAACCTTGTTTCACCTAACTCTTTCTGAAAGCAGTAGTTACTTCAAGTTTGAAAGGTAAGTAAGATTCTTGTTTTTTTCACTGCTATGCCCATACTTTCACACAAATGTCAACACAGAGCTTTTGCCTAAGGCTTAGGCAATGCAGTGATTTCTTCACTTTAAAATCTAAATAAGATTTGCCTTTTTTGCTGACAATCCTGTGTTTTCACTTAAATTCATCATCAAAACACTGGTTTCCCGTAAAAGGCAGTGAATGCTGCAGTTAATTCAAGTTTGAAATTTAATAAAGATACTTGTTGTTTGGCTGCTATGCACTTGCATTCACTCACTATAACTGAAAAAACGCTGCTTTTACCTAATACTATTCCAAATCATTGGTTTCTTCAGTTTTCAAAACTAAGCAATGTACTCACTACAGTGGCAGCTAGGCACATTTTTTCACTCACAATGTATGTAAAAGCACTGTTTTTACTATGCCAAAGCTGCTGGTTCTTCCCATTCAAAATCTAAGTAAGATTCTTGTTTCTTACAATGCTATACATGTGTCTTAAATTACAATCAACTTGAAAACACTGCTTTTCCCTATGTTTGGCTGAATGCATTGAGTTCTTTGCTTTTGAAAACCAAAAAGAAACTTGTTTTATTGTCGGATTTGCATGTGTATTCATTTACAATCAAATTCAATTCACTTGTTTCACCTAACTCACTATGAATGCAGTAGCAATTTCAAGTTTGAAAGGAAAGTAAGATTCTTGTTTGTTTGGCTGCTATGCCCTTGCTTTCACAAATGTCAACACAGAGATTTTACCTAAGG
>JAQZBX010004336.1:0-60849 GCA_029593785.1 Cabassous unicinctus | reverse complement strand
CGAACCCGGGGCCTCTCATATGGTAAACGGGTGCTCTATCCATTGCGCCACACCCGCTTCCTGCCGTGAGGTTGCTGCATCAGCCCACCGCACCGCTCAGGCCGGCGTGCCCTCACAAGGAGGCCTCGGGACGCGAACCCGGGCCTCCCATATGGTAAACGGGGGCTCTATCCACTGAGCCACACCCGCTTCCCTAGGAGTTAATTTAACCAAAGAAGTACAGGACCTATATGCAGAAAACTACAAAGCAATGCTAAAAGAAATTTAAAAAGACCTCAACAAATGGAAAGACATTCTGTGTTCATGGATTGGAAGAATAAATATCGTGAAGATGTCAATTTTACCCAAACTGATTTATAGATTCAATGCAATACCAATCAAAATCCCAATAGCTTACTTTACAGAATTAGAGAAGGCAATTACCAAATTCATCTGGAAGGGTAAGTGCACCCGACTAGTCAACAGCATTCTAAAACAGAAGAGCAACATGGGAGGAATTTCACTGCCTGACCTTGAAATATATTACAAAGCTACAGTAGTCAAAACGGCATGGCACTGGCATAAAGAGAAACACATTGATCAGTGGAATAGAATTGAGAACCCAGAAATAAACCCTCACCTATACAGTCAACTGGTTTTTCACAAATCTACCAAGCCCACACTAACGGGAAAAAACAGTCTCTTCAACAAATGGTGTTGGGAAAACTGGATATCTATAACCAAAAGAATGAAAGAGGACCCCTATCTCATCCCCTATACAAGAATCAACTCAAAATGGGTCAAAGATCTAAATATAAAAGCAAGGACCATAAAACTACTAGAAGAAAATGTAGGGAAACATCTTCAAGACCTTGTAGTAGGTGGTGGTTTCTTGGACCTTACACCCAAAGGACGTGCAACAAAAGGAAAAATAGATAAATGGGACCTCCTCAAAATTAAACACTTTTACACCGTACAGGATTTTGTCAAAGGGTGAAAAGGCAGCCAATTAAATGGGAAAAAATATTTGGAAATGACATATCTGATGAGGGTTTAATATCCAGGATATATAAAGAGATGTTACAACTCAACAATAAAAAGACAAACAACCCAATTAAAAAATGGGCAAAAGACTTGAATAGACATTTCTCCAAACAAGAAATACAAATGGCAAAAAAACACATGAAGAAATGCTCAACATCACTCATGATTAGGGAAATGCAAATCAAAACTACAATGAAATATCATTTCATACCTATCAGAATGGCCACTATTAAAAAGACAAGGAACTACAAGTGTTGGAGAGGATGTGGAGAGATAGGAACACTTATTCACTGTTGGTGGGAATGCAGAATGGAACAGCCACTATGGAGGACTGTTTGGCAGTTCCTAAAGAAGTTGAATATAGACTTGCCATGTGACCTGGCAATACCACTACTGGGTATTTACCCAGAAAAACTGAGAGCAGTGACACGAACAGACATGTGCACACCGATGTTCATAGCAACATTATTCACCATTGCCAAAAGTTGGAAACAACTCAGGTGTCCATCAACAGAAGAATGGATAAACAAACTGTGGTCTATTCACATGATGGAATATTATGCAGCGGTAAGAAGAAATGAAGTCGTAAAGCATATGACAACATGGATGAACCTGGATGACATTATGTTGAGCAAAGCAAGCCAGACACAAAAGGACAAATACTGTATGAATACGTTACTATGAACCAAACATATTGTGTAACATATTGATTCAAAAAAAATTTTATATGTATCTAGTACATTTAATTGAGAAATGTATATATTTATTCATCTGTGGTTACTTTTTAGTTTTTAATTGCTTATATTTTCAATTATTAAATGTACAAAGTAAAAAAATGTCCTTTATTGTAAAATTGTAAAATAAATAGAAAAATAGATTGAAAGAAATTACAAATTTTAAATAAGAGTGCAAGGCCAGGTTAGATTAAATAGAATCAATTATAAAAAATAGATATCATAGCAATATTTATAAATGTAAATAATTAAAATATAAATTAATTATAATGTAATTTGAATTTTTATATTACAGCTCTATCTTTCAGAATTTTTTCAGTCCATTTTGCTTTTATCTAAAGAAGTCTTTTCTTGCCAGCAAATGAAAAAGTCTTTGCAATATTTTTGGGAAAATTTCATAAGAATATTACATTTGTTGTTTGTGGCTAGTAGAGTAGTAAATAAAAACAACTATACTTTTTTTTTTCCAAATATGCAATCTCAGACTTTTGCCTTTTAGTTGCCAAAAGTAGTAAAGGGGAGAGCAGCAA
Organism: Cabassous unicinctus; assembly: GCA_029593785.1. Lineage (NCBI taxonomy): Eukaryota > Metazoa > Chordata > Mammalia > Cingulata > Chlamyphoridae > Cabassous > Cabassous unicinctus. The sequence continues at coordinate 58,562 of JAQZBX010004336.1, read as the reverse complement.
AGCATGCAGGTTTCTGGCCACCCTTGAGGACTGGGTGTTGTCTCTTCTCTGGAGCCACCTGGAGTGGGAGGGGGCAAGGCTGGCAGGAAAGGCAGGGCTGGGCCCTGGAATAGCATCTTCCTGGTGCTACTCTTTCCCCTTCCCCACCCCCTTAAAGCTAAAGCCAAGAATGGTGGCTGCAGCCTTCCCCTCTCCACACTCACTTTTTAACTGATAATTTTACTTCTGCCTGTCTGCTTACTCTGTAGCTAATGACAAACTATAAACCATCCTTTGAGTGCAAAAAATATATATATATTTGATTGAAATTTCACATATATAAAATACTTTAAAGGGAGAAATGCTAATTTTGCATGGCTAGTCATAGCAGCAAATATTGTGGAAATATTTGCTTCAAAATGTCATGTTTTTCATATTTCTTCTTTTTAATCTCAAAAAGAGTTACATTTTGTCTTTTTACCTGAAATAATAGAGAGCTAAATTTTATAATTTATAATTTTATAATTTGAAATTCCTCTATTTGAGACAAATTATAAATGAAGTAACAGGTAAAATAGCAAGGTAACTTATTTTCGGAATAAAACATGCATTCTTTGATGTTCAATAAAGGTTTACGAAAACTTGTTTTAATATCAGGGATAAAAGTGCCAATTCTGGAGCTAAGAATGTACTGCTGTCCTGTGGGCGCAGTTTTGTATTTAACAAAAGAAGAAAGTAGATGTTATTAAAATATTTCATAGGGCTACCAGACCATCACCACACATTAAATATGCTTAAACCATTTCAATATATTCACTCACATTTTCTAAATATTGCAAACTATACTTTACTCCTTATAAAAATATTTGTAACAATATTTTCCTTTATTTGGTTCTTGGGAATGTAAAATGAGATATCATATGTTACCTTGGAACAACAGCATTTGATAACTGTTATCAATATTAGCTCATTTCATTTCTCTCATATGCATATTTTTACTTCCCCATCTTTGTGTTATTTTTCTTCCTGCTATTCCCTCTCCTTTTCCGAATCTTTCCATTCTCTAAGTTATTCTACTGCCTGTAAGATCAAAAGAGTATTCGATCTGTTACACAAATCTTCTCTTATTCTCCATGTAAAATTAATCTGTCCTCTAAATTCCCTTCGTACTATATCTGTATCTCATTCCTAACACTTTACACTTACTGCTTTAAGTTTACTGAAGTGTGGACCTGCCAGCTCTTCCATTTATCTCTACAAAATATGAGGGCAGGAGAGAAGCATAATTCATGCTTGTAACCCCTAGAACAGACCAGCATTAAAGGTTTGATAAATATTTGTGAAGTGAAGAAATGAATGAAGGAATGTAAGTATTATAAATCTGGTTGAAGGAAAGAATTGATAGGAAATTGGGGATAGCCAGTGAAGAATAAGTCTCCATTTGTTTCAAATTATCATTTCAATATTTTCAGTGCCAAATACCTAAAAAAATTAAATCTTTAGTTTAGCTACTAGATCTTTACAAATATACAGATATTTGCAACTACAGAAAACAATTATCTATGATTTAAATTTTCTTTTTGTTTATTATAGTCGCCACATATAAATCAAATGCGTCTGAGAGAAAATCACACTTACGAACATATCCAGATTTCCACATGGAGTCACATCACTTATTGAGGCTAAAGATATATCACACCCTACAGTTTGGCATATGTCATCTTTTCTCTCAGGGACATGAAAATCAAAATTTGGAGAGATGTTTTACTTAAATAAATACACTGGGTGATAAAAATACAACTACTTGAAGATTACTACCCAATATAAAAAGTTGAAAAAAAAAAATATTTTCCTTCCTTACCATGATAATTTTGAATGTGGTTGGGAATTTGGAATACCAGTAATATAAGGATAGGGAAAGTAAATCCAGTAAGAAATAATTCATATTCTGTTACCACAGGGCAGTGCCCATTAATTCAACGAGTAAGGAGGAAAAGCTCTGAGATTGTACTGATAGAAAATTCTATGCCATTCCCAGGATAGCTCAAATTGTTTAATATGTAGAAGATTGCTTTTTCATAATTGATTGCTCATAGTTTGAAACAAATTATTTGATATATATATATTACATCTCTCAAAAATAGCTTTTTTTTTTTTTTAATCTCATCTGGATTACAATCCCTAGGATTCCTGGAATAAAGATGAGAACCTATAAGGAAAGTTTGCTTCTTCTCTAAACACTCAAATTAATCCAAACTTCACAGTTGTTCCAAAATATATTAATTGCAGAAATTACTTATTTTAGAAATAATATTCTAACATACTAAACAGTAGGATAATTATAGGAGTATAAATCTATAAATTAGGAGTCAGGGATGTTAGTTACAATTCTTTTGCTAACTATCCATTTGATCTTGCACAAATGGTATAACCTCTTTGGATTACTATTACTTTCTATGTAAAATTAGGGGAATAACCTATATAATAATGTCAACTATTTCTTTATTCAGCACCTGCCATGTACTAAAGGCTTTATAAACACATGCAGAGCACTTCTAAATCCTCAGAGCAACTGAGATTATTATTCCCATGTTACAGATGAAGAAACCAAAGTTTAGAGAGGTGAAGTAAACTGCCCAAGGTTACACAAACAATAAATTATGGGGTAAAATTCAAGCTCAGACATTCTGACTCCTGCACCTGCACATTTAACCTCTGCATTATACTGCCATGATCTTTAAGGACATCTCCATTCCAAATTTCTAAAACCATCTCTTTTGTGATCATCGACCACATAATCTCATTGATGAACAGTGTTGACAAGAGAAGGTATTATGGCATATTAGAAAAAAGATAGCACTTGGGAGTCCTGAAGTCAGACAAACAGGGTCAAACCCCTGTACGGCTGCATAACTAATTGTATTGTAGCTATTTTTTTTTTTTAATCTGGTTAAGTCATGATTGAGAGAAGACAGATGTTTGTGAAGCTGTAAGAGGCAAGATTGTAGCACAAGTAACCCACAATAAGAAGGCTTACTTTTTTTTTTTTAGAAAAAATATCCATGCAAATATAAAAGGCAGACATTCAATGGAATAAACATTTTGGGGAAAGGGCTTAGCAGGCAAAAAATAAAACTAAATAAAATAACAACAGTCTAAAGGTAAGGTAAAACCTTAGACCCGCACTTTTTAAAAGTAAACCATCCACTTGTGAAGGAACCAACTTATATAAACATGAACAAAAATAATCATAGTTTCCACAAGTTGAATAAAAAAAAAACCCCTTTTTTTTTTTACATGCTTGCCCATACTACATTTCTTTACTTTGTAATATTTATTTTCTAATTTCCATTTAAGTAATGTACAGATGCAATTTATGCTGTACAAATCTTAAAAGAACAGCCAGATGTGAATTGTAGATTGAATTGTGTACTCCAATTTGGACATGTTCTTGGTCTTGGTCTGCATTCTGGTGGATGTGAACCCATTGTAAATAGGGTCTCTTGAAGATGCTACTTCAGTTAAGGTGTGACCCAACTGAATGAAATTGGGTTTTCTCCAGATTTCTGGAGTTGTTTATAAATAGAATGATATTCAGATATATATAGAGTAAGTCACAGAAAGAAGCTGAAAAGTCAGCAGAAAGTGGAGGAGAGAGGAGAAGAAATCACCATGTGCACTGCTATTTTAGGGAAAACCAAGGACCAAAGATTGCTGGCAGCCAGCTCCAGACACCACAGTCTTCCAGCAGAAAGCATTGAGTTGCTGACGCCTCAGTTTTGGACTTCTATCTTAAAAGCCATGAACCAATAAATTCCCATTGTTTAAGCCAACCCATTAGACCTTTTTTTTAAAGAGGTACTGGGGATTGAACCCAGGTGCTCAACCACTGAGCTACATCTGCACCCCGATGAATCATTTGTATTTTTTGCTTGTTTGCTTGTTTGTTTGTTTTTGCTTTAAGAAGGTAATGTGGATCAAACCCGGGACCTCATACATGGAAAGCAGGCTCTCAACCACTTGAGCTACATCGGCTCTCTTGGATAGTATTGTTTTAGCAGCCAGGAAATTAAGAAAATAAGGAAATTAAGACATGAGTAAAATAATTAAAATGGCCCTCCCTAGAGATAATCACCATAAACAGTTTATGAATCCTTCCAAGCTTGTTTTTTTAAAATATATAGACCTATATAATAAGCCTTATATTATTATACATTATATGTGATATATGCCTGTAAAATATATGGACTTATAAATAAGATCATCTTGGAAAAATTGCAGTTCAAATCACTTTGTTTACTCAGTTTGCCTTGGAATTTTGTTCATTTCATTCTAAAGAGTTCTACCTCATGCATATTAACTACTACTCTGTGGAAATGCATCATTCCTCTTTAGATGGACATTTAAATTGTTTCTAACTTATTTATAAATAATGGCTCTCTTTGAACATCTGTATACTTTGATGGAAAAGAAAAACAAGAGTAGAATTGGTAAGTTTAGTACTATACAAAAAATCAATTTTGGTAGACATTAGTGAATGGTGGTTCAAAAATACTAATAATTTTCATTTTCCCCAATTGTGTGGAAGAGAGTTTATGTTTTGATGTCCTTACTAATGTTACATGCTATTAATCTTTTATTTTTTAATCTGTGTGATAAAAATCATAATATTGTGTTAATATGTGTTTTCCTGGTTGATCACCTCTTTACATGCCTAAATTGCCTATCTTCTTCTGTGAAATACCTCGATAAATCCTTTTTTCATTTTTCCTAACATTTTTTTTTATCGATTACATAATCACTTTTCTGCCATATATGCTGTGAATATTTTTACACAGATTATACTGTTTTCATTTGTTCATGATGCTCTTTGTCCTAGTGTTTAAAAAATCATGAAGGCATATATATATATATTTCATAGATTTAGTGTTTTGTGTATTGCTTAACAAAGTGCTCTACACCTAATACAAAAAAAATACTCTCCTATTTTTCTAAATTTTATATTTTTCTGTTCTTTAATAAGTTTTATTTTTATATTTATTTTGAGGTAAAACTCTATATTTATCTTTTTTCCACCAAATAAATAAACATTTATTGCAATTTCATTCTTTATATATGTTTTTGAGGGGTGTAATTAATATTAGAGAGAGGTGCTTGAACTGGACCCATTATTTTTAGTACATTTAATTATTAAATTGTTTCAAAGATTGCCTTAAGGCCCTTTTTTTCATGTAAAAAGATGCTTTTATTAGGACCATGGGATTTCTCTTTTTCACCTCTTGTATTTCCAGTATAGTCCCATTGTGTCTTACCTTTTGGTGATTAGCTTGATCTGGTCCAATCTGCATTTTAGCTAGGAAATTAATCACTACTGATCATTGATGGTACAGTTTTTAATTTCCCAGTCCTTTTATAGATTTATTTTGTTAAAAAAATTTTTAAGTGATTTTTATGGATATACTGTGCAAGGTTAGGTTGAGTTGTTGGCTTAGGCTGATATTTAGTCATTAGCCTCATTTATTTTCTGACAGATATGTTCTACTAGAATGTAGCCTTTTTAAGAACAATAATCTTATATTTTCAAATATTTATCCTGAGCCCCCTGCCTACTATCTGGTAGGCATTTTGCAATTAAACCATGTTTTATGAGTTAGAATCTTAGGAATAATTAAGTATCAGATTTTGAGGTAACACAATCATCCTGAAATATCTCTTTAAATAACAGAGGACTTTTTTTCATGTCACTTAATGCATAACCAATTTTCTTTTTGCAGTGTGAATGTGATGGTTAGGCTGATGTGTCAGCTTGGCCAGGTTATGGTGCCCAGTTGTTTGGTCAATTAACCACTGGACTGATTGTACTATGAGGACATTTTTTGGACATAAATCATCATGAGCTGATTGCATCTATGGCTCATTACATTTACAATCAACCAAGGAGACTGCCTTTAGCAATGAGGGACATCTCATGCAATCAGTTAAAGGCCTTACAAGGAAAAATGATTTCAGCAGTCAGAGAGAGAATTCCCATCTCTGTTCAGACGTAGTCAGCTTACCCTGGGTAACGCATCAAGGAACTTTATCAGAGTTCCTGGCTTGAATCCTGCCCTACAGAATTTGCATCCCCATGGTCATCTGAGACAATTTTATAAAATTGCATAATATTTTCAGATATCTCCTGTCATTCTGTTTCCCTAGAGAACCCTGACAGCTTGGTACTGAGAATGGAGTAGTTCTTGAGAAATAGAATCTTAAAAATGGGATTTCTGAATTGGTTCTGAGGTTTTGCAAATTGGCTTTCTACTCTGATTAGATTCAAAGGTACTAATGACTACATTTCCAATAATCAAGAGGCCGCTGATAGACCCTGGCATGATTTGGCAATAGAGATATGCAAAATCTCACCACTGACTACCACTACATCCAAGCTTATAAAAGGCAAGGCTCTGGGTGAGAGTGTTTTTGACACCATATCAGAGTTTTGTGGAGTTTAAAGGTATAATGATATTGGCGGGATGTTCCAAAATATGCTGGATACCGTTGTAAGAGAAAGGGATAAGCTGAAGTCTTCAAATTCACAACTTATGCATCGCATGAATGATGTGAATGTTTCTATGTGTGCCCTGAAAGAAAATCTTGTTTTGTTTAGTGTAGACTTGATATCTCTGAAAACCAGACCCAGAATCTCATTGTGTGAGTAGTGCAGTTACAACGGAGCTAAAATCTCAATCTTGCAGTGTATCTGCTGTTAAAGTGAAGGCATTGATTAGAAAGAAATAGGATCCTGAAAATTGGGATGGAGACATATGGGTTGATAATGATGGCAGTGGGGTAATTGAAACCCTAAATTCTGCTGAGTTTTTGCCTGATAAACCTCTAATGATCTGTTCTGAGGAAACATCTTCCCGACATCCAGTCTTCCTGAGAGAACAACTTTCCTACCTCCCATCTGCTCTTAGGGAAAACCCTCCTGACCTTCAGTCTACCCTGAAGAAACCATCACCCAACCTCCACCCTGCACTGAGGAGTCTGCCATCCAGCCTCCACCAGAAGAGATTATTCCTGTCTCACCATAAGAAAATGCAAGGGAATGCCCTGAGGTAACTGGCTTCTAAGACACTTCTAATCCTGCTCATTACACATCCCCACCACTCCTCTTTTCTTCCAGACCTATGACTAGAATAAAGTCACAACAAGCCCCCAAAGGTGAAGTGCAAGTGTGACCCATGAGGAAGTATGCTATACTCCAAAAGAACAGCATCAGTTTTCCAATTTATAGAGACAGAAATCAGGGGGATGTATGTGAGAATGGATTTGAAGGGTGTTGGATAATGGTAGAAGGAATATAAAGTTGGCTCAGGCTGAAATTATTGATATGGGCCCACTGAGATTCTGGATTCAGTGTTGTAGCTCAAGGGCTTAGAAAGGGCTCTACTAATAAAAGAAAAAATAGACCAATATGTCAAGCCCTCAATATTATTGCAAGTAACTATGAATCTTATTCTTCAAAAATTGAAACTTTGTGGTTACCATAGGTTCCAAGGGGAGAGGAGGGAAGACTAGAATCGATGGAACATACGGCATTTTTAGGACATTAGAATTGTTCAGCATGATTTTGCAATAACAGATACAGGCCAATTCAAATTTCACCAAAATCTATAGAAGTGTACGATCCAAAATGTAAACCATAATATAAACCATTGACCATGGTTAGTAGCAATGCTTCAATATTTGTACATCAATTGTAACAAACGTACCATACACATGTAACATGTTATTAATAAGGGAGAAGGGAAAAGGGGGAGGGTGTTGGGTATATGGGAAATCACCTATATTCTCTATGTGACTTTTCTGTATCCTAAAGCTTCTTTGAAGATAAAATGAAAAAAATAAGACACTAGGGGAATATATGGAAGAAAATGTCACTGTACATACAAGACAACAGATCGTACAGTGATGAAGGACACAATATCTAAATTTTTTTATTATTTGGATTTTTTCAAATTTTTTTGCATTTTATTGGTTATTTTAAAAATTATTTCTTTTCTTATTAATTTTATTTGGCTATTTGGTTGGCTGCACTTTTGGAGAAGTTTTGGATCACAAAAGGGTCACAAAAGTGGTAGGGGAGGATCACTGGTGTGGGGTGTCACTGATGGGGGGATGCATGGAAAGGGTTCATCTAGGGCATTCATCCAAGGCATATGAATATGTTCATGTGATCATGGGACATTGCCTCAGTCAGTAGAGAGTCACACAATAACCCAAAGAATAATGAATTCCCATCCTGGGGGGTTCTGCTACATTCTCTAATAGCACAGCAAGAATTACCCAAAGGCAAGGGCAATGCCTAGTGAAAGAAGACAGACCATTATGCCAGGTCCTTGATATTGATGATTGTACTTATGAACATTTTCTTATGAAATTGAAATTTAGTCTAATATTATATACTGCCAAAGAGTTACCTCCTGAAAGCTTCCTTGTTGCTCAAATGTGGCCTCTTGTCTAAGCCAAACTCAGCATATAAACACATTACCTTCCCCCCACCCCACCCTGTGTGGGACATGACTCCCAGGGATGAGCCTCACTGGCACTGAGGGATTATTATCAAGCACCAACTAGCAATGTATCTGGAGAAAGACCTTGGCCAAAAGGGGGAAATGGTATAAATGCAGATGAGTTTTTATGGCTAAGAGATTTCAAAGTGAGTCAGGAAGTCATTCCAGAGGTTTCACTTATGCAAGTCTCAGCAGAACCTCACTGACTGCCAGAGTAATTAGCACCTCAAATAGCAGGGCTCCTGAGGGCTCTAGAGACATCCAGAAAATATAAGCTGGGCAAACAACTCAGGAATTCAGCACCCTGTCAGTGGGCCTTACTTTGGAATTTATGCTCTCTCCAGCGCAACAGACTTAGACTCATTTATAGGTTCTCTACACATGGCTCTTCTGCCCCTTTTATTTGAACCTATAATTAGCACTATTCGTGATAAATATATGTCCTAGAGACTTAAATCTTTGGTCCATTCATGTGCCAGTTGAGCCTTGAATTTCAGCAGAGTTACAATACCTACTCTCCAGTTCACTGGACTCATCCAAGACAACTAACAAGGAAATGATGATGGACAATGCCCATGCCAAGGAACAGAGAGTATCTGCAACTGCAAGCAAGACAGTTCCATCTATCCGCCCCTTGGGATCTAAGCTCCCTCTCAACTAGAAGCAGAGTGGGCAACACCATGCCAAATTCCTCAATAGTGGGGAATGAACAATGGACTAAAGTAGACTTATTATTATTCTACTATAGACTTATTATTATCCTAGCAATGGAAGAACTCTTATCATTGATATAAAGACAGTGGCCACCAGAGATTCTGTGTGATGGGAGAGGGAAGAATAGGTGTAATATGGGGGCATTTTCGGGACATTGGATTTGTCCTGCATGACACCACAGTGACAGATACAGGCCATTGTATATTTTGTCATAACTTTTGGAATTGTGCAGGACAGAGTGTAAACTATAATGTAGACTGTAGTCCATGGCAGTGCTCCAATATATGTTCAGCAATTGTAACAAATGTACCACACTAATGAAGGATGTTGTTAATGTGGGAAAGTGTGTGTGTGGGGGGAGTGGGGCATATGGGAATCCCTTATATTTTGATGTAACATTTATGTAATCTAAGCGTCTTTAAAAATAAAAAAAAATTAATTAAAAAAAAAAAAGAAAGAGCTCTAACAGATTGTTGGGGTTGGCTGAAACATGGACCAAAAGATGGCCTACATTGCCTGAGGTCAAGATGCCAGATTTTACCCTGGTATACAGTATGTGATGAGGGGATCCAAATGCTTAGAAATATTGGACTATTCAAATGGATTTATCATGTAAGACCTGCTCACTCACCCGAGGAATGTCCAGAGGAGACACCTTTCACCAGGACTGTAAGGAATAAATTTGTGAGGCTGGCTCCATCTTCCCTGAAGAGCTCTGTGGTTGCTCTTCTCGGTAGGTCAGAAATTACCTTGGGAACTACTGTCACTGAATTGGAATCCTTAACACTATGGAGATAATCAGATACTGAGTTGGCAGAAGCCAAGTAGCAGCAGTTAATCGTCAAAGACAAGGTAGACATGGCTACCACAATGAGTCACAGAGGCCTATGCCATTGGCTAACAGACCATGTAGTACCTAGAAGTAAAATAGATGGACAGTCTTCTAAATTCCTACTTTTTTATAATCTGAAGAGTTCTAGGTCAAGTGGACAGAAGTCTATTTTGAATTACAGAAACAGAGGGTCAGAGCCCCTTAATCAATTCTCAGATTTGAGACAATTTACAGGTCCAGAGCCCTGGACCTGTAGGGGAAGGCCAGGTCCACTTGGGGAAGGATCCTGCTACAATGTCAAAAATTTATACTGTTATTCTTCCTCCCAGCCTTCCCCAAAGAGAGCTACAGTCTTTTATAAGGGTAACTGTGCACTGGGAAAAAGGAAATGATCAAACATTTTAGGGATTCTTAGACACTGGCTCAGAAGTAGCATTAATTCCAGGAGACCAAAATGTCACTGTGGTCTACCAAAGTAGCACTGGCCTAATTGTACTGTGAGGACATTTTGTGGATAAATCATCAGTTAGTTGATTGTATCTATATCTTATTACATCTACAATCAACTGAGAAGTTTGCCTTCTGCAATGAGAGACATCTCATCCAGTTGAAGGTCTTAAAAGGAGAAGCGATTTCAGCAGTCAGAGAGAGAATTCACATGTCTACTTCAAACAGTCAGCTCCTCTTGGGGAACTCATTGAGGAATTTTATCACAGTTCCTGGCTTGCAGCCTGCCCTACCCAGTTTGGACTTGTACATCCCCATGGTTGTGTGAGAAAATTTAATAAAATCCCCACATAATATTTACAGATATCTCATGTTGGTTCTGTTTCCCTATGGAACCTTGAATAATACAATGAGAAATCCCATCCCTACTTTTATTTTTTGGTGAAAAAAATAAAAAAATGTGTTTATTTAAAGTAGAAAACACAAAAATTTCACATCAGTTGAAAGTTCTCTATGTATAAACTGTGGACATTCAGAAGCATCTCAATGGATTAGTGTGCATTCATAACACTCAGCTATATTTTTAATTGATTCCAATGTTAAAATGAAGAGGGATAAAGCAATTTGGAAAAAAAAAGATTACAGTCTTGTTCTTCATACATCCATTTCCGTTAACATACTATAGACATTCAGAATTCAGCTTACACTTAAGATGTAGAAAGCTATAAGAGAAGATGGAGCACATAAGAGAAAATCCAATAATCTACAAAATTGTAATTTTTCTTTAGTCTAACAAAAGGTTGAGGTACCAAGACAACAAAATGTGGAATACAAAGGGTGACCTGCCTCATCCAGGAAAGACAAGACACATGACCTGTTTCATCTTTGGCAGCAAATAGGAAGAAGAGGCAACTACAATAAAAGCAGGCAAATTTTTAAAAGGTAAAATTGTAAAGGATTCTTAAAGCAGAGTATAGGTTTAGAATCCATGGGAAACCCTGACACAAAGGATTCCTTTCACTGGGTTCACAAGAATGAGGAAGAACAGGGGACCCGAGAGAGACCCCTCCGTGTTTCAAAGACATAAAACCCCACACAATTCCCCAGACCCCTCACTTAAACAAAGCAAAAGACACTGGGGAAGGGGCAGGAAACCCTCCCAGTACCAGAGACCAAAGATCCACTACCTGTGAGGGAGGGATAGAAATAAAAATCACCTGCCATGAAAAACCCTCCTTCCCTTAATCCCAAGAAAAGGCAGGCTGCTGCTGAGGGCAAGGTAGAAGACAAAGCCAAGTGTCCCTGTGGGAAGGGTAGAACGCCCCCCCACCCCCCCGCACCCCGTTACCACTACAAACTTGTGACCCATAACAAGCAATAGCAATTTATTGCTTGGAGAAAGGCAAGAAACTCCATTGTCACAGGCCCCAGACAAAGGTACACAGACATTGAAGGAAGAATAGAAGCAAAATCTGTTTGCTTCTGGAGGACGTGCAGGAAAGGTGCTTGGACCCAGATTCCTGGATTGATACAACAAGCAGTTGTTTGCTACCACTGAGGGTGAGGCAAACAATTACCTCATGTCCAAGACCTTCCAAAGATATAAGGTAGAGTCTGATTGCCATGAGATATGTAAATTTTCTTGTATACTTTAAAAATATGAAACAAAATGGAAGATTATTTTAATATACCTTCTATTTGGAGAATTTTATATATAATATATATACCAGAATTAATTTGTACAGTCTGAAAACAAGTACTGCACCAGAAGAATACATGCAATAATAAGAGGAATAGCAAATTATCATTTTTGTATTTTTATATTCATATTATAAAGAAAAATGAATCTTTGACAAATAACTCAAGAAGATAAAAGCAAATTCAATCTTATAAGAACATCTACCTTGTTAGAGAACACAAGTATACCTGGCAAAAATGGCTAATTTAAATTCTCTGACCATCTAATCTAATTTTGCCTCCTATTGACATCACTGGTCATTACTTTCTATCACACTGTCCCATTATATTTTCTTTATAGCTCTTATCATTATCTTGTTTATTTATGTTTTTGCTTGTTTATTATCCATTTCCCACTATTTGGAAATAAGCTACATATGAAATTTTGTCCTGTTACTAGTGAATACCCATCACTTAGAACAGAACCTGGCCCAGAGAAGATATCACTAAATATTTATTGACTAGATGAATTAATTAATTAATTAATTAAAACTTTTTGACAGTAAAACTAGCAAATCTAGTTAAAATAGAGATTGGGAAATATTTTCTCCTTATTAAGTCTATTTTTATTAAATCACTAATATGTCAATTTTATGGACATTTTCAGCAATTACTGAGATATATGTAAGTATCTCAAATGGAGAATTTTCCTTTCTTATTTAACTACTGATATTTTAACCCCAAAAATTCCACAAACTAAGCTGGCAGGTTATACCAAATTTAGGATTTTAATAAATATCTGGGGGAAAAAAAAAGAATGAATGGAGATGGATCTTCTTTTGAAAAGTTGTGTTTGGTGTCTTTTTCTCCTTTCCAGAAAGGATCTGAGCTTATATTGAAGATGTCCAAGATATTATGTTTTATTTACAAACAGCAAAACTTCAACTATACAAACTTATTGTCAGAAACAGAATTTCTACCAAGCTTACAAAATCATTTGTCTAATTATGCATTGCTTCTCAATCTTCAGGTCAGATGGTAGACACTTTGTACTAAATGAATGAATGCACATAGACCTTAATTTTTCTGATCCCAAGGATCACAAGCTGTCATTTGCCAAATGCAATTTTCAGTTTTTACATATTCATCTTCTATCATAATGTTTCTTCTTCTTACTGGTAAGAAATGAGACAAACTAATAAAAAGAAATTAAGCTGTTCCTTGCTACAGGAAGATCAAAAGTTTAAATATATTTCAGGTGTGAAAATCTGCAAAATGTTCTCACAACCTTCATACTGCCTGACAGTCAGATGGTTATTAGAGTTGATCTCTGCTGCTGTGGTGGAACGCAAAGAACCATCAATATCACTGATAAGATATTGTAATCAGAATTAGGATTATTAGCTGAAGCACTCAGCCACTGCAAAGGAACTGACACTTTTTGAAAAGAAACCAAGAACCCTTTATACTACATTTTAGTCCCTCTTGAAAATATCTGGGTCAAACAGCAATCCAAACATATCTACTTAGAGAAAATGTGCAATTCTGTTGTCCTTCTAAAACTGTAAAGTCCCTACCATCTGCCATCTCACTGTAGTAATAAAAAGTAAGCAGATGGCTATAGTAATAAAAAGTAAGGATATGTAAACTATACAATGTATATATCTAAAATGCAAACTATAATCCATACTTAGTGACAATGTTCCAAAATGTGTTCATCAATTGTAATAAATGTACCACACTAATGAAGGATGTTGTTAATGTGGTAAAATGTGGGAGGGGTAGGGAGCGGGACATATGGGAATCCCCTATGTTTTTTATATAACATTTATGTAATCTAAGTATCTTTTAAGAAAATAAAAAATATATTTTAAAAAAAGTAAGCAGAAATCCCCTGTCATTTCCAATTAAAAGCAAAAATCTTAATCTTAATTAGATATTCCATGGGAATGTTCAATCATGGTAAATTTATATTGTCTTAATCAGGACAAAAGTAGGGACATTTTTCATTTCTAGCATTTGATTTGTCATCCTCATTATTTGGAGCCCATGCTTTTTTTTTTTTTTTTCAGGAAATCCTTGGTTGTTGAAATATCCTCCATTCCCCTTTAACATTCCTCCTTTAAGATCCAACCCAAATACCACCTTCCATACAAGAACTTCCCCAACCACAACTGCATAAGGACATCGGTTCCTTCTTGTTGACTTCTATTACAAAGATTTTCTCTATTAATCATGCATTTCTTTGGGACAATTTTGAACTTAATTAATTGCCTCAATGCTTTTAATTTTTTTCCATGCTCATATTATTTCCAAAGGTAGATTACAAACCCCTTGAAGGTGGTAGCCATTTATTAAAATTACTATCATCTCCAATGATACCTAGATTTCTATAAAAACCACACAATTAATGTTACCTAAATCATGGATTTCTAAAACATCAAAGAAGTAAACAGACATTTTATATGAGGAAACTGAAGTCCATAATCATTAGTTAATATGCCTGAAGATGATTGGCAGCCAGTAAAGATCTGCTTTGAAAGTGTGCTTGGTTATTAAAGACCTTTTCTACTTATATCATAATTATATTATTTTATTTGATTGTTGTTCCCAAGCCAAAGAATTTATGGAATGCAAGGATTTTAATTAATTACATATGTCTATATGCATGTTATATAAAAAGTAAGACATAATTTTCTAAAATTGTAATGACAATGGGGCATTGATATTTTTTAATGCACTTTAAGTCACATGACCAAGGTTCTAATGAGAACCAAATATTTACAAAGTCCCCTAATGTCCTGTTAGATTATGTTCTGTGATATAGCACTGTAAACATATAATTGTAAATCTTTATTTTCCTAGAAGGTGAATAATAGTCCAATTTAATTCCTATCATAACTAAGATGCAGTGGACAATTTCAAGTTCAACTTTATAACAAAGGTTTCAGTACCCTGGTATACGAAAAAAACATGGAGAAAAAAATGTTACCAAAGAAAATAAAACAAAGAAATATTTAAAAATCACAAGAAGGTTCTGGTTAAAGTTAGTTGACATACATTTTATTTGCCCTTTTTAAGTGCTTTAACTCTGGGAAATTTGATATTAAGGCCACACAGTGTCACTTACCATCTTTCAGGATGGTTTCTCGCTCAGTACCATCTATCTTCTGCCGGCCAATTAGGAAACTGGTGGTGTCAGCAAAGTAGATGTAATTGGTTTCTGCATGAAAATCTAAGGCACGAGGGTTTACTAGATTTTCTATGGGGATCATGTATTCATCAGCTATCTTGGTATTCAAGTCCATTCCTCTAACAATTCCTGGGCGTCCTTTCCCATAAAAGAGGAACAACTCATTCTTCGGTCCTGCAGAAGAAAGATTACAAACATAAACAACTGATGCTGCCTAATCTTCTTTACACTGCATAATGTCACTGTTTAATTAACTGGCACAATTAGCATTTTGTAAATTCAATACCAAAAATTAAACTCTAAAATATGCCAAATGTATCTCCATGCAAGAAGGCCAGCTAATTGCATTACTTTAATTAGAACAGAAATTACTTCCATGAAGAGGTTATATTTAGTTAATTATTCTTTAGTCTGTAACTGTCTGTATAGCAAAAACATGACAGATCATTGGATAACTTGTAACTGTAAAATGGACATTTATTACAACATCCAGCACATTTAATTTTACAATTCATTACAGTTATTTGAAACTGTATTAACTGTAGCATTCATTGTATTTGACAATGTTAAAAACTTTAGAATATTTAAAATGTACCACCCCAGAGTTTTCATCTACAGAAGCAAACAAAAGGATTCACATGGTATCACTTACTTGCATATCAATATATTACAGTCGTCCAGACACATTATTTAGTCTATTAACAATGAAATCAAATGCCAGTTATAGCATCACTTTTTTCTTCACATGTTAATTAGAATTTTAGAGGCTGATGTTGTAAGCCAGTTACTCTGATATACAACACAGCCCTTATCAAAACAAAACAAAACCCAAAAAGCAAAACAAAGCAAAACCTGTTTCCTGGGCTTAAAATGCCAGAATCAAGGTAGCTTTTTCCACAGAGTGAATTGGTTATTTCAGAGTTCTATATGAAAATATACACAAAGCTCTCTGATTACCAGGGCACTCTGCTTGGTTCATTCTACATAATTTTTAAGGAAATAATTTATATGAAAGGGAAAACAGCTTTATTAACAGACTGAACACACAAATGACTCAACTGTATTTGGAAAAACACACCATAATTGAAATCTTGGTGAAGTACAATGATTACATTGTAGAAAATTTAGAAAAAATGATAAAAAATAAGGCAATTACCCAAAAACATGGTATCCTTAATACAAACTGTATTATCACTTTATATAATCTTTTCTCTTGATTTTCTTTTAAAATTAGCATTATTGAATATTGAATGTAGATGAATGAGTATTTATAATGTAGTTCAATAAAGTATAAAAATAAAACAAAGCCCACATACCTAGCACAGGCTTTAAGAATACTTCAATACATTGTAAGACACATATGTGCCCAAACTCATCCCCTCCCATCTCAGAGACATCCAATATATTTTGCTGTGACTTTCATATATCTTTAAAAAGAATTTTAGCACATATGTAGCATGTGTTTCCCAATAGCTGTTTAATTTTGCATATTTGAGATGCATGTGTGGCTTTGTCTGAGGATTTTATTCTCATTATAGTCTTGATATTCATATATTTGTGTAAAGTTTTAGTTCATTTTCACTATTGCATAGTATTTCATTGTTTGACAATTTCAAATTTAATTTATTTAGCACATTTACTTATTCTGAAGAGTACACTCATTTTTATATTCAGCTTTAATTGTTTAATTTTAGTTTCAAAATTATTTTCTATGCTAATCCATTATTTTAAGCCTTACATTCATTGCTTGATATATGATAAGTTAACAAACTAATCTCCAACTAGTTTTAGGTTGCTGTCTATATTTTCATTATTATAATAATATTAAAATAAACATATTTTTACAACCTAGCAATTTACACAGTTTCTTATATGATATCTTGGTACACATTTCCAGAAATGGAATTACTGGATGAAATATATAAACATCCCTCCCTCTCATTGTGCTCATAATCTTCTTTGAAAGGTATTTATTATTTTTATTAGAGAAATGGTGAGCTTATAAAACAATCATGCATAACAGACAGAATTTTATATGATTGTAAAAGTAGTATTGATTCATTTGGAAATTGTTAACATTTCTTAGTGTTTCCTATCAAATTTATATGGGTAGATAATTTTGTATTTTTTTTTTAATTGAGATCTTATATACATAGTGAAGTATCCTAATTTTTTTAAAGGTTTATTTTATTAATTTATTTATTCTCCTCTTCATTGTTTGTGCTCACTGTCTGCTCTCTGTGTCCGTTCATTGTGTGCTCATCTTCCTTTTTTTAGGAGGCACTGGAAACGAAACCTGAGGCCTCCTATGTGGGAGGGAGGCACCCAATCCCTTGAGCCAATTCTGCTTCCTGCCCGTTGTGTTTTCTGATGTGTCTCCTCGTTGTGTCATTTTGTTGTGTCAGCTCACCACAACAGGCTACTGCGCCAGCCTGCTGTCTTGCTCATCTTCTCCAGGAGGCACTAGGAACCAAACCTGGGACCTCCCATGTGGTAGGCAGGTGCACAACTGCTTGAGCTACATCCGCTTTCTAGTATCCTAATTTTTTTTTAACTCAGTATGTACCATGTTATTAAAAAATATTCAAAAACATTCTTTTCAATGGCAGCATAATGTTCTCTGCTAGAGGGGTAATATAATACAGTCAGCTACTTAGCTATTATTGGATATTTAGATTGCTTTTGGAATTTTGTTATTTAAATACATTTACAATGAATTTCCTCAATCAAAATGGTATTACTTCTCAAATAATATTATCAGTTTTATGGCTTTTTTATATATGCTACCAAATATTATTCCAAGAGTCATATCAATTTAAAATTCCATTAGTAATACATGAGAATGCTAGTTTCACCACACTCATTCTTGCCAACATTTTTGTTTTACTGTTATTGATGTTTTTATTTGTAATCCGTAAAACCAGTACTTCATTGGTTTAAATGTGTATGTGTGCGAGTGCTTTAAGTAAGAAAGCTAACTAGTTTTCCTAATTTTTTTTTTAGTCATGGTAGATTGTCACTTGGTACCTATCCTAATGTTTCTTCTAGTGTGTCTTCCTGTAATTTAGATAATGGAAATCTAAAAACTACATTTCACAGACACTTATGCAGCTAGGGTTCTGGTTTTGATTTAAGTATCTAAAATCAAATGTAATAGCTCAAGTTTGCATGTAGAAATGAGGCAAGGGCCTTCCTTTTGCTGATTTTGCTGATGTGCATCAAATAGAGAAACTGAATTTTTCTGCAGCCGTCTTCTTTGATTCACCTTTGTAAGTAACAAGAAGCAAGGAACAGGGTGTTTATTTATTTATTTTTTTTAAAATTACTTTCCTTCTTTGTTTGTTTGTGGCCAGTGAGGGACCATCAGATGTGACATGGTTCTGGAGCTAATAATTGTGGTAGAACTTTCCTAATTCCTGGTCTCAGCTAAAACTGTATATATTTGAAGTTAACACATCCCTTTGTGCCTTCCTAATGTCCCAGTTTCTGATGGTGGCAGATGTTCGAGTTTTCTAGCCAGGCTAGTTTGATGGTGTTTTTTTGGAAATAATCTGAAGACCCAATCTAGAAGCTCTGTTTTAGTTTGCCAAACGGCTGCCGATGCAAAGTACCAGAAATCTATTGGCTTTTATAAAGGGAATTTATTTGAGGTAAAAGCTTACAGTTCCAAAGACATGGAAAGTCCAAACTTAGGCACCATTAGAAATGCTTTTTTACCAAAGTCGGCTACTGTTGGTCTTGGCATGTTGCCACGTGATGAAGCAAGACGGTCGCTGATCTATGCCCAGGTTTCAGCCTTCCCCTCTGGGCTTACCCTTTCCTCTGGAGCTGGACCATGGGCCCAGCATCTTGGGGCTTCATGCTTAAGCGTTCCTGTAGTCCTCTCTCCCTTGGTATAGGGCTTCTTTCTTTCTGGGCCTTCTGTATCAGTCTCGGCTGTTCTGCTCTCTTGCCAAGTTCAGCTTAAAGCTATCAGGCAAATGGCTCCTCTTTCGCCAGTGCCTCAGCTGTCTGAGCCTCTCCTTTCTTCACATGCCAGGATCAAAAATGGCAGAGCTCTCTCTCCCTGTGTCTGAGTGTTGCTTTGTATCAGACCCAGCAAGAGGGCGGGGATTCAACTTGAGTCACGCCTCAATGACTTAGTCCAATAAAAGGCTCTACAGCAACCTTATCAAGTAATCTAATGAAAAACCCCTCAATACAATCAAAGGATATCACACCCAGAGGAATAGAATAGTTTGTAAACATAATCTTTCTCTTTTTGGGATTTATAAAATAATCTCAAACTGCCATAGCTGCTATACAGACTTTCCATTGATTTTCTATGCACCTAATTGCCTTAAATCCCTTTATGCTTAAAATACTTAGAATTATATTTGTTTTCTATAAATGCACGCTGTACACTATATCACAGATGACTGAATCATATGCAACCCTGATTTTATGTTTTATGTGTGTGATTGTACTTTTGTATGACATGCCATCATTCCCAGGTGGCAACCAGACTAGTTTTAAATTTACATGCAAACACACACAAACATATACCACTTCTTCTATTTAGAGTCTTCTGGAACAGTAATATCAAGTATCCACAGAGTCTCAGAAACATGAGTTAGGTTATCTTTATATTATGCCCCCCGAGAACAAAATCAGAAACAAAAAAACTGTAAACAAAGTACCGAAATGCATACATTTTCCACAGTTGAGCCTCTTGGGATTTCAATTTACAACAATTTGTACCACGAATTCTAACCATTTATATTTAAAATTCTAACAAATTTAGTTGTCTTATTTCATAGTACTTATCAAGCACATGACAGGAAAGTGGAATAGATGGCAAGAGAATAACGAGAGAGGGAGCACTGGTATAAATTAAAAGCTGTCAGTATGACAAAGTGGAGACAAAAAGACACTGTAAAAATCAGGCATCACAATTTTAGAAATTATGGTAGTTGGGGGACATTTAATGTAAAGGCCTACAGTCTCCACATAGACACTCTTTGAATCAGGGCCATTCTATAATATCTTTTCATGAAGACCTTCCCAAAAGACCATAAGTAACTTTTATGGAAGATTTTCAACTCTAAATTAAAGTCCTTTCTTATATCCATTTGCTTATTTAAATATTGATATTCTAGCCTATTTTTAAAATAAAATATGTGTAACGTATTGGAAAGTTTTTCGATGAAATTGCTAAAGGGATTGATATTGAATTTCCAGTTGCCTGGAAAATTAAATTATGAAATGAATTTTACTCCCCGAAGTTGAAGCATTACTGTACATGGATTATGTTTGGACTTACCTATTTCTAAGAGCAGCATCTTGGTTCAAATAAGCATCTGGTTAACCAATGAATTAAGCTCATTGTCCCATAAACATCCTTTAGGAAACTAAGGAAAGGATTTTCTTAGGGATCTTCCCTAAAATGTTTCCGTAAGATTAACAGGTCTAGTGATTCTATAGCCTGATTAGCTTTCCCGTTCATATTAACACAAAAGGAAACTAAATACTGATTTTGAGGAGAATGGCTGGTACATATTGCAGGCAAATTTCACCTGGCAAAAAGTCTCATGCTACTACTGATACTGAAGCTGCTAATTAATACTAAAATCCTACTCTGAAGTGGTAGCTGCTGGCAAAATGTTTGATTTTAACAACATACTTTTGCATGACCTGCCATCACTTCCCAAGTTGAAGCCAGTCCTGCAGCGACAGGTCCGTGTTTTGTAACTGCTGCTGAGTAGACAGATGTGTGAACATCCCCCTGGCATTCCATATGGATCCACTTCACATGCATGGCTTCTGACTACAATAAATGAAAAACAGCATGCTTGAAATTCTCTGAAGACAAGATAATTATGTACATCAGATGTTGAAACTTTTACAGTGCAAGAAGGAATCCTAGCAAAATTTGATACACCCAACTATTTAGTACCATAGTCAAATGGACCAGAACTTAAACCTTTTAGAAGAGGAGACAGGGCATTGCCAAAATCTTCTTAAGGCTACACTTTAAAAAACAATTCTGAGAAATGAAAAGTTTTTATATTTATATAAACTGTTCATATATGTAACAACATAAAAGTAACCTACAATTTTTGGCAACTGCTTATTGTCCTATTTTTTAAAATGTCATATATCTTAAAAAACATAGTTTAGATAATATAAAAATATCCCAGTTTAGATAGTTAAGCAAAAAAAAATTTATTTCCTTTTAAATAATCCATCTGCTGGGACCTATACTAGAAGAAATGTGATGCAATGATTATCTTTACTCTTTCAAAAAGTGCTGAGGGATAATATTTTTTAAAATCATGGGTCTGTTGCCATTTCAAGAACCCTACTGCGAAATGAATTGTGTGTGTATGTCTGACATAATTGTCAAAAGGAGGCGGCTGAGTTTATGTGTGGAGAATGAATAGTCAAAAAATGCTTGATGATTGTTAAAAGTTAAGGGAGAAAAGAAGGAAAAAAAGAAAAAAAAAAAAAGGAAAAGTACCATATGGAGAGGATGAGAAAAATAAGAAAGATGTGTCACAGAAAAGAGGCTGCGGTAGGAATCATGTCAGAAAGTTTTTATGCATTGTTGTAATTATATTTACTTTAGATTACCACTTACTGTGAATTATGATAAATACCACAGCAAGTCTCTTTTTACCTTTTTATTTTTTAATTTTATTTTATTATTTGTGTGTATGTGTGTGATTTGGTGATTGGACGACATAGGAAGTGGGGACGGGGGTAGGCTGAAACTATACAACCTGGAGAGCAGAGGTGATTCTGGTCGATTCTGGTTGAGGGACGGATTCTATAGACCTGTACCTGGGCCAACAAGGCCTTGAAGAAGGAGATAGGAATAGAAAGGGAGGCAGGCTCCAGACACTGTTAAGGCAGGTGGAATGCTGAAGAGGCAGGGTTTTGTTTCTGAAGGAGTTTGCAGAACCAGCCAGCCCTAAAATTTTGTGTATAGTTTTTCTATCCACACCTTTGAGATAATATTTAAGAAAGTTAAATATTTCTATCTACAGGATGGACTTAAGATGAGGCATGCCTCTTTTGACAATAAAACTGCTATGCTTTAAAAAAATGTACCATATTCTTTTTATACTTTACATTCCCTAAGTGAAAAAGTGAGTGAAAACAGTTTTGACTATTACTTTTCCTGCCAAGAGTGTTGTTTTTATTTTCCAGCCTCCTCCCACTTGTATACTAGATCACATCTTCTCACACCTACTCAGCAACCCTCCACTTTCTCACTTTCATCATCACTTTTCCTCTCTCCATTGGATCATTCCCATAAGCAGAAAAACGTGCCATTATTTCCTCATCTTGAAGGAAAAAAACACCTTCTTTTATCCCAAATTCCCACAGCAATCTTTCAATTAGCTCCCCAATTCTCTGCTCCAACTTACAACACTTTTCAAAATTATCTGTGATTATTTTCTACAATCCCTTTCCTTTCTGTCTCTCTAAAACCCATTTTACTCATATTACCACCATACCATTCCACTGACACTGCTCTGGTCAGATCCACTGAGCTTCATTCTACCAAACCCAATGGTCAATTAGATTTAAAAAGCTTCTTCTCAGTCTCATTTTCTGGTTCCTCCTATTCTCCTTGAGTTGGAGTTATTGTTAGAGTTCACCCAACATCCATTATCTGGGGCTCTTCTTTTCTCCATCCATAATTACTTCCTTGATGATCACATCCATTTTCATGGCTTAAATGTCATGACTTCCAAACAGATATCACAGCCTGGACTTTCCCCCTGAGGTCCAGACTTGTATATTCAAATGTTTACTTGCTATATTCGCTTGGATTTATAATAGACATTTGAAATAATCTGTGAAAATTGAACTTCTTTCATCTTTCCTCACAAATCTGCTCATACTGAGTCCTACCATCTCAAAAATAACTCCATTATTCCAGTTGCTCAGGCCAAAACATTGCTATCATTCTTGAATCTTCTTTTGTTTATGCCCCCTATTCAATCATCAGGAAATTCTCTTGGCTCTACCTTCAAATATACCTGTATTCAAACTATTTCTCACACCTTCATTGCTACAGTCCTGGTCCAATCCAACATCCCCTCTAACCTTCCATCCTTGTCTCCCTGCAGCCTATTGTCAACATAGAATCCATGTTGACAATACATGGACTGATCCTGGAAAAATGTAAGTTAGATCATGAGACTCCTCTGTTCAATGCTTTCTAAGGATTCACCATCTCACTAAAACTATAAGCCACAGTTTTTATAATAGTTTACAAGGCACCACATGTTATGGTCCTCCTTCATATCTCCAACCTCATATCCTACTTCTCTTTCCCTTGCTCACTCTATTCCAGTCACGCAGATCTCCTTGAACAATCTAGGCATGCTCCTTCCTCAGGGCCTTTGTGCTTGCTCATTGCTCTACATGCAATGCTGTCTTCCCAGATATCCACTAGGTTTCAAATCTCATAAAGGAAGTAATTCTTTATCTATTTCATTCACTTTTATATTTCCAGTATACATAGAACAGTTCCTGACACACAGTAGATGGTCAGTGAATAGATGACAAATGAATAAATTCTCATATTAAACTCTAATAAGGTTATTTATAGAATTCCAAATTTGAATTTGCTGTACCCATGTGTGTGACAATACATTGCCTCAATTGGATCTACGTTAATGTTTATATTATTCTACATTACTTTTAACTGGAAGCATTAAAAGGCTGATGGAACTTTTGTGTGGTGGTAATTGTGTGTTACATTTTTTTAAATATGATCAAGCCTAAATTTTATTATTGAACCAGCATTGCTAACCTATTATGAGAAATAACTGGTTTGTGTTTCTGAGAAACACTTAGAAACACTGCAGCCTTCTCATTAAAAATGTTTTTTTCTTTAATGGAAATATGTTAAAGAATAATTGGGATGTTTAATTAGGAAAGTTCAAAGACTGCGGTAAACACTGGGCAGAGAGTAAAATGCAGTCACCTGATTTTAAATGTGTCTTCCAAAATCATACCCAAAAAAGCTCTTTAGCACCTGGACTTCCTGTTTTCAAATCTCCTTCCTAAATCTAAATCTAGACATCATTTCAACTCTATAGTTGTAGAAATGATTCACTAGGAGGTACACAATTTGTCATTTAGTCTTGTGAAAAGAACTCTGCTCCATTTTATCAAGCAGACGTACACCTTTGCTATCAAAACAGAGAATTAATGACTGATTCACTTTAACTTCATACAAAGGCACAAAGACTATATCCCCATTTAATCCACCATTTCAATGGCTGTGAAGAAGGCTTGTGTCTTACCTGTTGGCTGAGCTCTTTTTTGATAGATTCGGATTCCTCGAGCATTTTCCATTTTAATTAATGAATGAATATCTGTGCCATTAAATCGGTTTATCCTTATGACATTGAAGTTATCAGAACAGGTTGCATACAAATAATTTTCAAACACGGTTATACCATAAAGATGTCTGACCTAAAAATAAGGGGCAAAAATAACTATGATTTTTAATTATGCTGCTTTCAACTTGAAGTAAAAATTGATTGCTATTTACGAATATGGAAAATGCCCATAGCAGGAGAGTCACAAACATATTACCATTTATTTTCTATGGAAAAATTCAATATTTTACTATTTTAAAATTTTTCTCTAGAGAAGAAAACATTATACAGTAGTAGATGAAGTTCAAA
Source organism: Cabassous unicinctus (assembly GCA_029593785.1). Classification (NCBI taxonomy): domain Eukaryota; kingdom Metazoa; phylum Chordata; class Mammalia; order Cingulata; family Chlamyphoridae; genus Cabassous; species Cabassous unicinctus. Next base: position 33,470 of record JAQZBX010004336.1, on the reverse strand, counting down.
ATGTATGAGAGAGAATTATTTTCATGTTTCATTAAGAAAACATGTTCAGTAGTTACTTTTAAAGGCTAGTGAGAATCAGATTTTCAACATATTCAAGAATATGTTTATGGCTCTGTTACATAAAATTTGAGATATCTTTATGGGCTACTTTTTCATATAGTCATGGATATCTACAAGCTGTAAAAACATAGCTCTACATGCAAATGAACTAATGAGAAAGCATCTTTGAAAATTTGTTGTATGAGTTCAAAAACCTCATTTTTACCACAAATTACATTTAGACTAATACTTGACACAGCATGGAAAATAATATATAATGAAAGCACATATTTGCAATAATTGAAAATAAAATGTCAGCATTTTACTTAGGAATTACATTTTCTCTAAAGCTTGTTCATAATGGGAAATGTACTATTTGCTTTGAGAATGATAATGTTTTATCACTATCTATGGCAATTAAATTAACAGCCCCACTCTTTAGAGTGGAGATGTTGAGGTTTGTGAGGAGGAATAGACAACTCAAAGTCATGGAGAGCTTCCAGCAGAGCAGATGGAAGAATGAGTGGATTGATTTTCCAACAAAATGCTAGGCACAGTGCTCTTAGGCATTGCTTATATTCTTGTATTCCTACTTCATTGAAAACAGTTCTGGTCCAGAGTATATGGAGTTGTCAATTCATTTGCTGTAAAGATTTTGATGAAAAAGCATTCGTCACTACTCTTGGTATACTTTGTATTCTTTTGGTGTATGTGTATATGTTTACAAACTAGATATTCTCAAATTCTCATATATAGAGAGAGTTATGAGAATTTGAGAAAGTATGTCTGGTTTGTAAATTTTTTTCTAGAACAAAATTATATCATTTTCAATTTTAATCAGGATATGCTGGTCGTTTTACATGAGACATGACTAAAAGAAGACTGGTTTTCACATTGCTTTTGGGTTCTATTTCATACCTAGGCTGGAAATGAAAGATGGGAATTAGTGGGGAGAGTTATTCCATGCTAAAACCCATATAATCATTTTCTATATAAGTTACTCCCTAATAAGGGGTATATGTGCATGCATGATTGTGTGTGTGTGTATATGTGTAGTGAGGGGGTGTGGATGTGTGTATTTAATAATATAATTGTCTATATAGCTGATATCTTGTTTATTTAATATGCTGAGGTCCTAATTTTTTCCCTTGGCCAATACTTTTTCCTATATAAATTACCAGCAAGTTGGACTCTTTCCTTGCCATTAATCTTATGCATGCTTTGCTCAAAGTTTGGAAACAACCACCTGAGAATCTGCAGCTGTGGGATACCCACTTGATCTCTGCATAACTGGAATCTACATCCTGGGAGAGAAAGTATGGCTATATGGAAGGCAATCAGCCAGGGTAGAAAACATTGCCACACAGTGAAGATTAAATTTAGCTCACCACCTCCCCTACCTTCCTTCAGAAGGGTCTGTTTACCATTAAATTTGTACATTGCGGCTTCCTTGCTAACTGACCCTACTAGAGATGGTAGGAGCTTGGAGTGGTGGATAGATCATTCTGCCTATAGGCCAAATACATAATACGTTACTGAGTTGCCAACTAAACAGGTATTTGGGGAAAGAGCAAAACACAGACTATGGAAATGCAAACAAACAAAAAAGCAATTAAAAACATCAAACATTAAAACATGTGTCAATTTCTTATCGTTGTTTCAAAGTTTAGTATTGTTTTCACTTTGTAATTACATAAAAGTAAATGGAAGAGCCATCAAAATCATTTTAGCGATTAGTTCCTCTAAAGGACATAACCTACGCCTGCCAAAGAAATCAAGGTTTTAGGTCACTTAAAGGCAAGAGAGAAATAATTGGCCCCACGTCTAATTTTGGACACTTTATTTTTTGAACTACCCAGACTAATGCATTTGCTTATCTATCAAGGAAAGAGAAAAGACTCTATTTTTAAAAACTGATTAGAAAAAATAAACAACTTTAAGGGATAATTACAAAATAGACCTGCCTGGAATTGTAAAAGAAAGCAATGAGGTTCACATATTTCAGCTCCATAGAATGGTAATCTTACATGGAATTAATGCAATCAGTAAGGTGTAATCAAATTTGATATAGTACACTAGTGGATAAGGCTTATTTCCACTTAGAGATCTCCTTTAGGTGTTTATGAGAGTTGTTTCCAAAACTTGTAATTCAGCGAGGGAAAACTCAAATAGGAAGAATTTTGACCTTGGTGACTTTCACAGAATTTTCATTTTAGAAAGTATTTGAATACATCAGAAAGCAAAATTTAATTTAACATATTAAAATAATGATTCTTTTGTGAACACATGTTTGCTTTTGTTAGTTAAATATCTCCAGTGCCACACGGGAAAGATGATAGTTCAGTTCTTTATGCATTTAAATATTTAAATTAGTTTTTAGTAAGTAGGTCAGAATATCTATCCTATTTTAATACTCCTTTTTCTTAGTAATATAGCTTTGTGGGTTTTATTTGATTATTTTTATTTTGGGTTGAATTTTTTGTTTTGTTTTAGTAGAAGGGAGAAGGAATAAAATGCAAATCAAATATCTTGGAATGATTCGTGAAAAGAAAATTCTCCATTATAGCAAATATACCACAATTTGTATGGCTCATTTCAGCCTGACTTCATAAGAAAATTTCAACATTGCAAATTTTAGTCTTTTTTTCCCATACTGTGATAGTATTCATTTTATTACATTAGCTACATTTTCTGACCAATATTGTACTTACTTGTCTGCCTTGCATGATAGTATGTCTGATTTTCCCTTGATAGTCCACTACTTCCACAGAGTCCAAGTAGAGATCTACCCAGTAAACCAATTTGTTGACCAGGTCTAGAGCCAGTGCAGCTGGTTGTTCTGTCTTTGTATCAATGATTCTGGTTCTGTTCATCCCATCCATGTCACATCGCTCCACTGTGGCCACATTCCCATAGTTAGTAAAGAAAAGTTTTCTGTTAAAAGAGAACTAAATGTTAAAGTGGAGAGAGGTGGGTTGGGGGAAAGCATATTCAATGGAATCATCTTATAAAAAACAGAACTTTTCCTTCTATTTATTTCAGTGGTTACATCTGTTAGTTTCCCATAACCATTTCCACATAATATCACTCATAAACAGAGAAATCTGCTAATGAATATTGCAGGGCATGAGGGAGCAAGTTAACCAACAACTGTAAAATATTCCCCAACACGAATAATTGCAGTGTGTGTATTTTTGTATTAGGAGAAATGTTTCTTTAAGCCTCATAGAGCCAACGCACACACACCGCAGGATATACTGTGTGCAGCCTGCTAGGTGGAAGCTTCAGAAGTGAACCCAGTCACCAGGGCAGGATGTGAGCCATTGGGCTTTATCTTCAACCTGTTGTTCAAATTGCCTGGTAATGTGTATCTCCTATAAAAGCTATTATGTGGAGCTCAATGATGCTACAAGTGGTAGAATACCAAATCTGGAATGGAATTAAGCAGATGGAAAAGCTAATGTGTGCTGTTTGTAGGAATGGAAATAAAATCATAAATAACTTCCCATGAACCAATTCCAAATTCTCCCAAATACTCCCAAACCACAAAATTTCACAAAGGGAAATGCAGACCATTTTTCCTGATTTCTTCTTAATATATTTGAAGAAAAGGCTGGAAATGGAATGTTGACCACTGATAGAACAAATGATTCCATGCAGCACTAAATAGTGTCTATCAAAGTTTAAGGTACCTCTCTAACAATTCATGGTCTAATATTTCATTAGTATTCCCTGTGTTTAGTAAACATCAATCAATTTCAATTAACCTGACAATATTTTAACAAAATTACCTACTCATGAGTCTAAATTACATTTGTAAATAGAAGACAATCTTGCCTTGACTTAAATATAATCTAAAAAATAATTCAATTTACAGTGACTGAGCAATATTAAGATTACCAAGAGTATAGAATATTTGATTTTATAAACTTGGTGAATTAGTTTTTAGTTATTTTTCTCAACATTCCTATTTTATCTAACAGTAGGGGGTATCTTTCAAGTTTTAAAAGTATTTATTTAAACTTCAATATAGTTCTTTCTGCTCTGGGAGTCTTTAAGAAATCTTTAAATATTAATGCAAACTGTTATGTGACAGTGAGAACCAAATTTTATTATGAGTATACATTTCCCCAAATTTTCTTGCAAGATTCATTTGTCACAAAAAATTTAAAATGATTTTTCAAGTAACATTCCGTTCAGGTAAAGAGTTTCCTATTGTAGTGAAAAATAAATGAAAGAACACATTTTGCTGTCTTATGGTCATGATAAATGCTCAAACTTTCTCCAACCCACCATTCCAACCCTGCCCTACTTTCCTGTCCCATCCTGCTGCTCATCTTTCTTTACTTGTAAATCAGTATGTTCATTGCTACCTCAAGTGAATTTTCTTTAAGGGCTACCCAGTTTCTCTCTTCCTTCCAGTTGAACACTGCCCACTATTCTTATTATATGAAGCTCTCTTTCTCTCCCCAAGGCATAATATCTCTCTTTTTATCAGTCTTTTTACATTTATCTGATTGGTCCATTTCACAGAGGTTAAAAGAACCTGGTATGGTGGTAATTTGTTTTTTGACATGGACATTTGGAGGCTGTGGCATGCTTAATAGAGTATGAAATGAAGCAGGCAATTGTAACCCTCTACCTGGTATTAAGAAGGAAGATGAGTCCAGATCTAGAGACTTTTCTAAGTCATCTGGAGATGACTTAAATGGATGGGATCCCAAAAGAAAAGAAGAGAGAAGGCCAAGACAAGAACCTTTGGAGATATGTTGTTGGAGAAATATCACAGATCAGAGATTACTGTCAAAGAAATAACACAGACCATCATAGAAGTTAAAGAGACAAAAGTTCCAGGGTAAAGGATCAAGGTGAGTGGCCAGATCAATCACTTCAGAAAGAAGGAATAAAATAGATTAAGAAGATCATATAGAAATTTGTACTTATTGAAATACTAGCAACTTTTTGTAAAGCTTTTTGAGAAGTATAGTTAGGAGTGAACTAGGTGATAACAAAGGAGGTCCTGAAATGTAAAGTAATGTACTTTCAAGAATTTTTTCAGTGATTTTGATGTACTATTGCAGGGATGATGCTAGTTATTTTCATATCTATTCTGGGTCATAATATAACTGGTTACAATAACTCTACTGTCGAGTAAGATTCAGCCAAAGTATGAAAAAAATAAATATGTGTTTCATCAAAACTGTGCTGTTTTAATGCAAGCCTAAAATCAAAGGAACAGGAGGACTTTGGGTATGCGAAGTGACACTGAGCTAAGATAAAGAGTAAAGAATGTGTCATTGTACCCTTGTAAATAAGAGTAAAGAATGTGTCATTGTACCCTTGTAAATAGCAGAGTAACTGGTACCCAGTAGGAGCTTAAAAGATGTTCATTACACTGAATTGAACCTTCCCAGACTTCAGATTCTTGATTGTGATGAGCTCAGTTCACTTCTAAGTGAACAGCAAGAAATGGAAGAGTTCTCCAGGATAATAACTCTATAAAGCTACAAACCTTAAGTACAAATAATCACATGATTGGACAGATGTTTCTTTTTGTTTGCTTGGTTTGGGTACTGTATTCGTCACCCAAAGGGGTGCTGATGCAAAGTACCAGAAATCTGTTGGTTTTTATAAAGGGTATTTATCTGGGGTAAAAGCTTACAGTTACAAGGCCTTAAAAAGTCCAACTCAAGGTACCATAAGAGGTACTTCCTCACCCAAAGTCTGTTGCCATGTTGAAGCAAGATGGTTGCCAATCTCTGTGAGGGTTCAGCCTTCCTCTTTCCCCTTAATATTTTGTGGACCCCCCAACCCCTTCTTCCGATCTCACCTGTAGGCTGGCAAAGGGCTCATTTCTTGCCAGGCTCAGCTGCTCTGGTCTCTTCACAAGGTCAGCTGAAAGCTATCAGGCAAGTGGCTCAGCTCTCCCTGGGGTTCCAGCAACAAAAATAAGTTCTCACCTCTTCCGTGTCTTCTTCTGTGTTCTCCTTGAGTGAGTATCCATTTATATAGCCCACCAAAGGGGTGGGGACTCAACCCTAACCATGCCCTAACAATACGGTCAAATCAAAACCCTAATCTTGATTTAATTAAGCATAAACCCTTTGAATTTAATACAATCAAAGGGTATCACACCCAGAGGAATAGACCAGTTTACAAACATAATCTCTCTTTTTGGAATTCATAAATAATCTCAAACTGCCACAGATACTGTTTAATTTTAATTTAAAATTTCCTCACTACTGTTACAGAGAAAAACTTCATTCACAGGGCATTCTGTAAGCACAACTAAAGTGTTTACCTAAGGTCTAACTAAATTTCATTTGTGATATAAGTATAACTGTGTTGAAAAGTCATTATTTTCTTTCTTATAAAATATTTCTCCATATCTTAGAAAAATTAGTGATCCATGAACTCTTTTATTTCATTGATCTTCGTAATTACCCATGAGATAGAATGGGGAGACTATTTCTATTTCTCAGAGGAAACAGATGTGAAGTACACATGGCTAGCCAATGTCAGAGCCGTAACACAAACATCACATGCCTTTTTAAAAACTTTTTATTTTGAAAGAATTTCAAAATTATAAAAAGTGTTGCAAGAACAGTACAATGAACTCCTATACCCTTCACCTAGATTTATTTCATCCCCCTTCCTCTTTATGGACTCTCTGAATCTTCTGATAGTCAGTTTACCCTTTATCCCCAAATACTTCAAAATGCGTCTCCTAAGGACAAGAACATTTTTGCATAACTGCACTATACCTACAAAAATCAATACTTTTAACAGTAATACAATATATAGTCCTTATTCAAATTTTGCCTATTGACCAATAATGTTCTTTATAGTTAAAAAAAAAAAATCAGATACAGAACCCAATCCAGGATCAGACATTGTATTTCACTGCCTCATCTCTCTAAACTCCTTTAATCTGGAACAGTCCTTCAGCCTTTCTTTGTTAATCATGGTGTTGACATTTCTAAAAGGTACATACACATGGGTTGTTTTGAAAAATATTCCTCATTTTGAGTTTTCCTGATTTTTCTCATAATTAGATTTATGTTCTGCAGTTTGAACTGTAATGTAATGGTTTTTATACTTTATTGTTACTGCTACTAGAGCTTAGTAACCATGGGGAAACCTATGATCCACCTCAGAAATTCTATATAAAGAGAATATAGATTGTGATTTGTTCACCCACTTATTCCTCCCTATTCAGTGTTTCCTCTCTTAATTTCCAGCGTTCTCAGTCACCCTTTCAGCTTCTCTCCCCTCCAGAAACCAAGTATCCTTATGCTGCTCCCACACCTGTTCAGAGCCTCCAATACAGCACTGTGGGGCTGCAGGATTCATGCTGGATGGTGGAAACCATTCCTAATTCGGTCTTATGGCCTGTAGCCTCAGGATTGAAATATCAACATGTCTTCTCCCTTTTCTTTCCTGTGGTCTCATTTATTTTTGATTCCCTAGAATAAAGGGGAAATTTAACTGAGATTGCTCTTCTCGTATTCTTCACTTGTTTCTTGATAGTCATTCTATTCAGTTCTCACTAACACAAAAGCAAAAATTGGAAATAAAACAATACTCCAACTACTGTCTCTATTTCTAAGACATATTTAGCTATTAGTTCATAAAGAAAAGAACCAGTTTTTTAAAAATGTTTAATTACTCACCCAATTCATTATTCTTATCATTCAGCATCTCTAATAAATAGGAGTTTATCATTTTGGCTTCATATCTCAACAGACATGGGAAACTGATTTTATCTGTCATCTTTGTTGATTATATGAGTAGCCCCGTTTTACTATAGATATATAAGTTTTATATAGTTTAGAATAGTAAAAATTTTGAGTATTGTTGCTAAACTTGCCTGCCATAAATCAAAAACCGCAAAGGGAGCATTGACAGATGGTGATAGAGCATTGTGCTTACAAAGCTGTGACTCCAATCATCCCTATGCTTTAAAGCAAAGCAGTTGTTACGTACAATGACATAGTAAAGCACGCGGTTTTTTAGCTGGCGAAAATAATACTTACTTTTGCCAATGATAACCATTTTAAATGATACTCCTGTACTTTAATCCAAAACGACAGAAGGAAATTTAAACACATCAGAGTCTATGTCCTTTAACTGTATACTCAGCCTGACTTTCTGTCACTGTCCTTACCCTTGATTTTGTCTATAACTAATAACTTGATAGAATTTATAATTTTTCAAACAGTTCTCAATATAAAATTACCTATCATTCATTTCAAGATTTTTTAAAAATATTACAAAACAAAATTTTGGTTTAGGAGTGTCTGAAAGGGGCTTGAGATAAGACCAGCAAGCCAGATATTGCTAAATTTCAAAACTCAGGGTTCTGAGTAGGACTGAGCAAACCCTCCATGTTTATTAATCACATGTTAATGCAGATAACCACGTTGTTTCTTTATATTTCAGGAAAATGATATGTATTTTCCTTAGAAAGGATTACATAAGGAACTTCATTTTATATTCTTGTTTTTATAATAATTTGGTGTTCCCCAAATAAAATCAATAAATTTTGTTTTCTTCCATTGTACACACAAAACTTGAACAGGAAAGCACTTTTCAACATTATATAAAGTAATTAAAGTATATGCAGAATTAAAGTAGGAATATTAAGTATTTAGCACTGCAATTCTAAAGTGCAATTGCAAATCTGAAAGAGTAATGAGTCTTTGAAGTAAGAGGTTTAAATTCAAACTCCATTAGCTCCTGCTACTTAAGGGATGAGAATAATAAACAATTAAATTATTTTCTCTGTCTAGTCTAGACTACTCCAGACAGTTATTTATTGATTTTTACTTGTTTGGGATTTTGTACTTGGTTTTCAGTTCCTACATAAGCACACACAAATTAAACTTGACTTACAGACTCCCACTCTCAGCTGGCTACTCTATATTCTGGAAACATTTCCACTAATGATTCCTCCAAAGATGTACATGTATTAGATATGTCAGTCAATGCATCTGTCCCCTTCAATGTCCTTATTTACCTAAATCTACCCTACCCAGTTAACTATAAATATAAACTAATCATTCTGTAATATTTATATGTATTCTTCATATAACTCCATCTTGGCACTAGGTCACAGTCAAAGAAACATTATTTTGGCATAAATAAAAAAGCACCTGATATGTTTTTGCAGTCCCTCTGAAAATGACAAGGTGGAAGCATATTAATAATGAACAGCATTTTTAAAAAATAAAACAACACCTCTTTTTATCTTTTAAACCCAATAATTTACTTAAGCCACAGATTTCCAAATGTCATTCCCCAATTCAATGTGGCCAAACTTTCTTGCAAACCCAAGTGCAGACTCTCTTTCTCTACCTCACCCCAACACTACCTCTGGCTCACCTTTTTATTGTGTAAACCAAATTACCCTCTTAGTTTTTTTGTTTTTGTTTGTTTGTGTCCAAATCGCATTTCATTCCCCATATTGTGAGAGCTAGGAATTAACTCAGTAAATAATAAATCTGCTTTTTAAAATTGGTACATAGTTTCTGTTTGTGATGATGGAAACGTTTTGGCAATGAATGCCGGTAATGGTAACTCAGCATTGTGAATATAATTAACACCACTAAATTGCATATTTGAATGTGGTTAAAAGGGTAAATTTTAGGTTGCATATATGCTACTAAAATAAAAAGTTAAAAGAAATACATAGGATTGTACAACATAGTGATCCCTAATGTAAACTACTGACTATAGTTAATAGTACAATTATAATATTGTTTCACCAATTGTGATATAGGTACTACATTAATGTAACATATTACAATAGGGAAAACTACGTATGTGAGGTGTTGTATATAAGAACTCTATTTTTTGCTCTCTTTTTAAAAGTGGTGGAGTAGAGAAGTAGAGAAATGAAAGAAAGACATACATTTTTATCATTTAATATATTTTTCCTTTTATCCATGTCATAGAGGTATTTTATCAATGTTTTACATAGCTTAAGACACAAGGGAGGAAATGCTTAAACAACTCCCTTCCTCAAATCATTACCTCAGGATGCAGCATTGGCCTTAACAGCAAAGCAAACCCTGGTCCAACTTTACCTACTTATGACTGATCACTATTTTTCCTTCCATACTCCACCTGCCAATTTGCCCAGTAAAGAGCAGTTTGGTTTATGTTTACTTGCTCACTGCTGCCATCCTTGGCTATACTTAGCTGCCATCCACGGCCAAACCTAGCTGACTAGAATGTGATGACACATTTGGCCTAACATTCCATCTACTGGGGAGCCCTTATTCCCAGGCTGTAACTGAAACCTTATAAATCCACCTTCATCTAAGACAATATCTGAACTAAATTCTTCAACACACTTATTCCTGTTTACATAGGCCATTGACCAAAGTGCAGGGTAGCCTAATATACTGTCTGGTGATACAGCTTCCTCTATTCCTATCCAAACCCTGCTGGTGGTCCTCAGAAACTCCCATCTCATGATCATAAATTCCTCATTATCCTAGACTATACTCTGACTATAGCTTCCACTGCCTTCACTGAAACTTGGCATCTCCTGAAGTCAGCCTTTTCCTGGGAGCACTAGAAATATGAGCTCATACCACAAACCTCAGGAGTAAGATGTAAAATCAGTGTCCTCTCCAGTACTACTTCCAAAATATTACTATCCTCTTATTTGTAAAAGCTCCTGCTTTTTAGAGGGTCTCATTAACTGGCTGTATCACTGATAGCCCTCATCCTTGAAGAATCATCCACCAAACTTTTTTTTGTTTTTAAAAATGTTTCTGTTATTATTTTTATTCCCCTCTCCCCCCCACCCCAACCCCTAGATGGCTCCTTCATCTGTCTGCTCATCTTCTTTAGAAGGCACCGAGAACCAAACCCGGGACCTCCCATGTAGAAGATGGGCACTCAACCACTTGAGCCACATCTGCTCCCCCTTTGTTTTCTTAGTGGCCCAGTTAAAAACCCATCTACGTTTACATCAGTTATTTTTAACTCTTCTCTTTCAATACAGAAGGATGCATCTTCCCTTCTCTTTAAAGGCCAGCACAAGGCAAAAACATAAAATAAAATTCACTTATCCCAGCTGCTTCTCAGAGTCCTGGCTCTAAGAATCATGCTCTACAATTTATCCACCGAAAATAAATAAAACTTTTCTCTTAACCTCAAACCACTCTCCATTTACAGCTCTTTCTCACCATGACCTATTTACACCCAACGTTTTCTAAGGAATTGTTCACACCAGCTGACTTCATTTCCCCCTCTATCACTCTCCAGCCCTCTCTGATATGTCTTCCAACCCCACCATCCTAATGTTTTTCAAATAGAAATTTCCAATTATTTCCATGTGGCTAAACCAATGGATTCTTCTCAGCCCTCATTTTTTGACCTCTCTATAGCATCAGACTAAGTTAATCACTTCCTCCTTCTTGACATTTCTTTTTCTTAGCACTCTCTTGGATTTCTTCCTAGCTTATTGCTTTTTCTAAATCACTTTTTTCAACCCCCTTTTCAGTGTCAGATCCAGGATTCTAATGTTGGAGTTCCCCACGATGAGTCTTAGAATATCTAAATTCTATCATCATTTTCAAATTTGCCATGGTTTTCATTAATATAATAACTGTCAAATTTTCTAATGAACTTTCTTCAGAGCACCTAGCTCATCAATAAGATTGCCTTCATGATACTTGTGCTTAGATTCTATTAGGCATCTCAAACTGAGCATAACTAATACTAATTTTCTGTTCTGTCTCTCCAAATCCTTTCCTCTATTTAGCAAACCGTGCCTCCTTCTACCCAATAGCTCATTCCAGAAACCATTTGTCTTTCATGCCTTCTACCTTATCTTTTATATCCAACTGATGACCACATACCCCCAATTCTATCTTCAAAGTATATTTCAAATCCATCTATTTATCTCCTCCCCCAGTCCTCTTTTCTCATGCAAGTCACCATCATCTCTTGCCTGGGATATGTATCTCATATATGTTTCTTTCTCTTTTTAATTCATTTTCCTCTAATAGCCAAAGGTATCCCAATAAAATGAAATATGAATAATATATTATAAAAAAAACCCTATAACTGTGGATAGCAATTAGAATAAACCTTGATATTCTTAATCTACCAACAGTGGTTAGTTAAGCTCTCCAGCTTAATCTCGTGACATCATTTCCATTCCTTCTATAGCTCTAATGCCTTGTTCATCTTTCAGCTCCTTAAACAATCCTAGCATTTTCTTCCATTCTGCCCATCATTTATCCTGTCCCTCAGCCTGGAAAGTAATTTCTGACATTGCTATCCCAAGACTGACTTTTGATTTCAACTTAAATGTCAATTCCTGAGAGACACCTTTCTAAATTTTCTAATATCAATCATGTCTACCTGATATAATATTATGGTATTCTATAATTTTTGTATGACACATACTATTTATTATTTTATTTGCATATATAGAGATACACTTATCTAATTACATGTTTAAAATCTATCTACTACTAAGAAGACTGTTCCCTTCAAGAGGACAGAAGCCTTATCTAACTTGTTCACCACTGTGTTCTCAGAACCTAACCATGTCCCTGCTCATAGCACACTATGTTCCTGTATCTCTCTCATATGCAAATATATATTTGCATATGCAATTCTATATATCAACTTACATATAATATATATGGTGCATATGGTGATTGTGCATACTGCATGCATTAAAAATATTACCTGATGGGTTGTGTAAGTATATTACTTGATAGGTTCTTTAAATAATTAGTTACAAAATTAAAGATCCTAAGTCAAAAGGTATAATTTTGAATAAATCAATATTTGGGTAGGGATAGAGGGGTCTAGGCCTTCTCATTGCCATACATCTCTACTGCATATTTTCATCAAGACTTTGATGAACTCCAGACTGAGCTCCTCATAATGGAGTGACAAGAACTGATATTCAGATTTGAAATTAGATTACAGAAGCAAAAAATATGGATGAGGGGTTTCCAGCATAGGAAATTAAGTTTTCCATATTATCTAGCATAGCTCACTGGAATTCTACTTTGTACAAAAATCATTAGCTAATAATAAATTATTACTTTGCCTTAGTTTAATTGCATTGTCCTTTTTGTGCATCATTTCCTTTGTAGAGCTTGTGAGGAGCAGCTCATGGTAAAATTTAGGTATTCCTGAGTCTATGCAAATATTATTTTAATGGAATTTCCTAAATGTTCACTTCAATTTACCTAGACATCAAATTATAACAACACTTGGATGTATTCCTAAAGGATTTAGACTACTTCTGGAATCTGGCAAAAGTTTTCCTTCTGTGTTTGTTTATTTATAGTAAGATTTTATATAATCAACCCAAATTTTAAGAATATAAGTTGGTCTCCTGTGAGAAGGATGGACTGGAAGTGTTGAAGAATTTGATACAAAGATATCAGTTTGACTCTTATGCATTAATATAGGGGGTAGAAATGGAAAATAGATTTTTAAGAAATATTTTAGGATCTGAGTCAACAGGACTTGGTGGTTAATTAGAGACAAGGGTGAGTGGAGAGCAGCATTCTAGTGTAATGATACTTTTTTGTAATATATATTTCCTGAATATGTTGTGCCTTCAGATTTTTTCAAGAAGTCTACCTGTCTTGTAAAGCTCTCAGGGTGTCATTCAAATAAATACAATAATGGCTTTTAAAGTCTTGACATATTACTTTTCATTACTGAAGACAATGCTATTTTAGGACTCCTTCAGGAGTCATTTTGCAGGATGTCAGTACTGAAGAGCTCATGCTCAATACACTTGGTTCATGTGGAACAGTAGAACATTTTCAATAATATATTAGAAGCCCAAAAGATGCTCTTTGAGATATGCGAAGATATATAACCTAATTTCTACACTTAAGGAAGTCCTACTGGTTTATCAAGGCATTTTCTTCCAAGCTGACATAACAGCTCTGAGATGGTTGTCTCAGAAGTGACTAAGGTAAGTATCCATGAAGTTGTGGACTGCTGAACAAATCTGCTTCGCCACTATGCTAATTACCAGTTAGCTGAACTATCAATCTCTATTTGAAATTCTCACTAAATGGAGGAAAACAGTATGTAGAGAAATGAAACTTTATAGCACAGCTTTCTTTCATATTATTTATTGTTTATACTTGTGAACACATATTTTGCTGTTGGAGTAGAATGTGCAATAATATTGTAATGATGATAAAATCATATGGCTTCATAGTTAAAATCACTCTGTAAATAGATAAATATTTCTTTGTGAAATGCTCACTGTTGTGAAGGGAAGATATACTTAGAAAAATAGATGGCAAAGTTCCTGTAAAGAAATAGCTTCTTCACAAGTGGCTTTATCTTAATTTCTTTGTATAGTTTTAAGCAGAGATGCAGGATCAAGTTCAGGCTAACCATGATTAAGACTGCAGAAGCTAAGTAAATTTGGTAAAGGGAAACAAGTGTCCTCATCCAGATGCCACAACAGAAAATCTGGTAAATATCAAATGCTTCAAGAACAGTGCTTCTTCACCAGAATGAGTTAGAGAGTTTCCATCAACAACCAGCTTTGTAGGACTGTACAAATTGGCAGGTATGCCAACTTGTATTTATTCCTATAAGTGTATTTTTCTGGCAAGAGGGTTGAAACTCCAAAAGGTAAATGTCCATGCTCTAATGGTGATTTGTGAAAGTTATTGTATAAAATAATTACCTTGGGAGCTAACTAAAATCTACACTGTGGCAATAATTTTGGCAGTCTAACAAAATTAAATATGCATTTACCCTTGATCAAGCAATCTTTGCTCCAGAAATTTATGCTTAAAATTCATCTTCACAAATAAGAAATGATATATGATGTGAACATTCTTGCTGTCCTGATTTTGTGATAATCAGGACAGGCTAAACATTCCCTATATTAGAAACCATGCATGGGTCCCCAGACCTAGTTTTTCTCCCTAGGTCTGGTTTTTAGAATGCTGGTGATAAACCAAGCCTGATTTATTATATGACCATCCTGTATGGGAAATGACTGTGACTCTACATATCTTTGGTTAACCTTAAGAGATATAGCAGGGGGAAGGATGTGGCTCAAATTGTTGGGCGTCCGTCTCCCATATGGAGGGACCTGGAATCGATCCCCAGGACCTCCTGGTAAAAATTTAAAAAAGAAAAATATAGAAAGCAAGCAGGTTGCCAGGCCTCACGAGTGGGTGAACCCCTCAAGCCCCGCGCGTGCATGCGACATCGAGCCCCATGAGCAGGTGCACTGCCAGGTCCCGTGCACGGGTGTGCCGCCAGGCCCCGTGAGGGGGTGCGCCATTAGGCCCTGTGAGCAGATGCGCTGTCAGGCCCTGCCAAGCCATGCAGCAAGATGATGACATAACAGGAGAGTGACAGAAGGGAGAGCCAAGAAGAGATGTGCCAAAAAATCAGGAACTAAGGTAGCACAGGCAGTAGGACGTCTCTCTCCCACATCTGAGGTTCTGAGGATCAAATCCCAGTGAAGACAGGAGGAAAAGGATGAGAAGAGACGGCAGGAAACAGACAGAGAGAGTTGCCCAGCAAATGGATACAAAAACAGCCAAAATGGCGGGAGGGGTAAAAATGGAAAAAAGTAAATAAAAAAATAAATCTTTAAAAAAAAGTATAGGGGAGTTAGATAGGGACTATAGTTAGTAGTAATACTTTGACCATGCTCTTTCATAATTTTTAACAAATATTTCACAACAATGCAAAGTATTTGTGATGGGGTGATGTAGGGGAGCCCTGTATGATGCTATGCATGTTTGTTTTGTAAGTTCACAATGTTTATTAAACACTAATTGTTTATGTATGTTCATGTATGAATGATAAACTACAATAAGTTGTTTATAAAATGAAAAAAAAAAAAGCCGCTTAGCTATATAAGCCTATTTCCTCAAGTCCTCTTAACTTTGCTATGGAGACATGGAAAACTGTTGTAGAGGCTTATTGCATGAGAGGATTTTAAAGTGGCATTCTTAAGAACTAACTGCAGGAAAATCATTTTTGATAAGTATGCAATGTAATTACTTCAACATCTTCATGAATCTAGGCATGTATGATTTTGCTGAAGATTCCTTTTTTAGATGTCAGAATTGTTTAAACTTGTGGTTTACCCCCAATTGTTTCTGCTAAACATTGTCAGTGAATTTTTGTTAGTTTTGGGGTACACATTTTTCTCCCCTTTCTCAGGGTTTCCATAAATTGAGAAAGTAAAACCGTGGCAGATGTTTGTTTTGAGAAATTAAAATAACATGGATAGTGAAAAAATAAATAAATTGATTTGAATATTGAAAAAAAAAAGAAATGATATATGTAATAAGTGAGTCACTGTGAAATTATTAATAAAGACACAATATTGGAAATAATTTAACTGCACATAAGAGACTAGTTAAATACACTATAGAGTATCACATAGCCATAAAAAGGAATGACAACGATCTCTATGAAACAATAGAGAAGGATTTCCAGGATATATTGTTAAGAAAAACAAACAACAATAATATTAATAATGTTTCTATGAATTACATTATATTTATTACCTATTCTAAAGTATAAGCACTAAAATATTAATTGATGAAAGACAAAAATGATGGG
This sequence comes from Cabassous unicinctus, assembly GCA_029593785.1. NCBI lineage: Eukaryota > Metazoa > Chordata > Mammalia > Cingulata > Chlamyphoridae > Cabassous > Cabassous unicinctus. The sequence goes on along the minus strand of JAQZBX010004336.1, from coordinate 16,820 downwards.
ACTGTTCTAGGTTAAAATTGATTAAAGAGACATGACAACCAAATGAAATGCATGATCCTTGACTAGATCCTGGACATTAAAACAAAACAAAAAAACGACTATAAATGATGTTATTGAAAAAAAGAGGTAAAATTTTAATATGGATGGTATATTGAATAATATGATTGCGTTCCTGTTAAATTTCTTCCATGTAATAATATTGTAGTTACATAGGAGAATGTAGTGAACTTAGAAGATACAAGAGGATACAGGCTAAAATATGTGTGGGTGCGGTGTTTTGATATCTGCAACTTAGCACCAAATGATTCCACAATTAACAGAATAATTTATAGAGAGCATGCAAATGTGGCAAGATGTTAATTATTAATGAAACTAGTTGAAGGATGTATGGATACTTTCAAATTTTCTGTAGGTTTGAAAAGATGAGGAATAAAAAAAACTTAAAAGGTAAACATTAAATAATAGCCAGTTTCTGGCACCCTATCCTGGTAATCAGTAAGCTTGGAGTAGGTGCTTTGAAATCTGGTGGATATTTTTTAAATCATCTCTACTCTCCTCTCCCCTTTCTTTCTAAAAATACTGAGTTAGCACCTAATGGACTCTAGAAGCTGGGGCCAAGGCAGGGGTTAAGGCATTGGGCTGTAGCTCTAAAGGGAACAGGAAGCAAGATCACTGAAGATAAATGGACTGCTTTCATCCTGGAAAGGGCAGTGCTTTGTTCTTACTGGAATAGACACTTACTCTGGATATGAATTTATCCCTATACACAATGCTTCTTCCAAAGTCTGTCCATATCTGTGGACAGACAGAACTTACTTCCGAGCAAATGAAGTGTGGCAATGGGCCTATGCTCATTTTCCCCATCATCCTGAAGTAGCTGGCTTGATAGAATGGTGCAATGGCTTTAGATGGCTCAGTTACAGTGCCAGCTAGGTGGCACTACTTTGCAGGGCTGAGACAATGTATATGCAATTGCATTTGCTCTAAATCAGCTTCCAATATATGATACTCTTAGCCAGAATTAACAGGTCCAGGTGGACCAAGGGGCTGGAATGGTTGTAGTGCCACTCACTATTAGACCTAGTGATAGCAATTTCTTTTGCTTCTTGATCCTAGAAATTTATGCTTTGTGGGTCTAGAGGTCTTGGGTCCAAAGGGAGGAGTGCTTCTACCAGGAGACACAATGATTCCCTTGAACTGGACACTAATAGAGGACATCTCTTAGAGTGTCTTTTATTATAGTAGTATCATGTCCTGTGATTAAAGTCAATGGAAAACTACAACCCAATTCAGGCAGGACTGTTAACGACCTAAATCCTACTGGAATGAAGGTTTGGGTGACCTCACCAGGCAAAGAACTACTACCAGCTGAGATGCTTACTGAGGGCAAAAGAAATACAGAATAGGTAGTAGAAAAAGGTAATTAGTTATGAGTACCAGCTTGATCATATGACCAGTTGCAGAAATGAGGATTGTAATAGTAATGAATATTTCTTATTTGGTTATGAATATATTTTTGTGTGTATATATAGCTAATATTTTTGTTTTCTTACCACTCTTATCCACTTATCATATAACCTAAGATGTATTAATAATAATTAACTTTACATCACAGTATTTATGTTACAGGATATCAAAGAGTGAAGATGACCCAAAAATTTTACATCCTCTTCTGGGGAAAGGATTAGCACATTTGGGTTTTACTCTAGATAGTTGTATTATGTAAGGTGGAGATATGACTTCGCTATTGTGTTTATTTAGAGATTAAGTATGGTCTAAGGAGATGTATATGGGTGGCAAGGTAACAAGAAGTGGTCTGTGATGGTTAGTTTTGTGTCACCTTAGCAAGATATAGTTCCCATTTATTCAATCAAATCTTAAGTAGGTATTGCTGTGAAGATATTATGTAGCTATAATTAATATCTACAATCAGTTGACTTTAAGGAAAGGACGTTATCCTTGATAATTTGGGTGGGCCTGATTCAATCACTTGGAGGGCCTTAAGAGCAGATCTGAGGTTTCTGTGAGAAAGAAGATATTCTGCCAGTAGCCTGCAGCATCAGCTACTTCCCAAGAATACCAGCCTTCCCTTTCTAATGGCCTTCCCCAATGGATTTCAGGCCAATTCCCTACAAGAAATCATTTTTATATATCATCTACATTTATATCTATTATTACATCTATATCTCTATCTATATGCATATATCCACATACCCTACTGGTTCTGATTTCCTGGTGCAACCTTGATTGATAAAATGTTCAAAATTTATTTAGGAGAATACCCTTCTCCCAATCTCAGTACATGTGATTTGGATCTCCAATGTGAATGAATCTCATGGCATGAGTGAGAGCTTCAAGGAGGGATTTATTTTAAACAATAATACCTGAAAAGAATGATTTAAAACTGAAATTGCTGAGGCTTTTATTAGCTCTTACCCAGAAAAGCCCAAACCAACTGATGGAGAAAGGATGAGATCTATGAACATATTTTAAACCCCTGAATCCATCTATGCCAAAGTCAGCTTTGCTTGTTTTGTTTGGTAATCTGAAGAGATTAAATTTACCTTTTTTGCTTAAGCTGATTTAAATGGAGTTTCCTAATATTTGCAACTAAAAATTCTTGTCTCATAAACATGCATGGTTATGGCAAATGGTAACCAGAATGACTATTATCACTACAAGAAACAACGCAATGTTCTACTGGCAATAAATGTATTAAGCAATTATTGCTTATGAAAATCAGCAATTTAAAAGACTAATGAACTACTATGAGGAAACTTTATTTGATTTAAGCAAAAGGAAAAGTTATTTGAGTAATCAATGATTTTGATCAATGTTCTCAGAAAATTCAGAACTCTAAGAGTATAATCCTTGCAATTTCCTCAGTATGTGCTTACAACCTTTACTTTGTTTTGCCACAGGAAATACAGCATTAGTAAAAGAACAAAGATCATATCCTATTGTGAATAAAAGCAATGAACATTAGAAATATATGAAATTTTAATCTGACAGTCAACCTGCTTCAAAAAAAAAAAGGTCCGTAATGTAAATTATTAAATAACAATTTTTAGATAGTCACTATAAGATTTTGCCACCTTTTATTTAAATTGTGTGGCAATATGTGTTTCTAAATATTTATCAAAGAAAGATGAAAATTGTGCAGTTGCATGAAAACAAGGTAACCATCTAGTGTGCAGTATGCTAAGGCTTCATGGTTTAATGTCCAATTGACTGGTGACCAGGGTTTTTTAAATAAATTATCTACCATTAACCTAGGGAGCATTCTCTGACATCAGCATTCTCTGTAAAATATTAGGAAATATAGTTTGGAGTATATGCCCTGTTGATGCTCTTCTTTTTCCTCAGGAAAAAGGTCCTTTCCCCCATAGGACATAGTTTTGCAGCCCAGCTTCTATTATATTGCAGTATCTCCCACCCCATCTCCTTTCTTATTAGACCAATGGTGGACACCTAACCTGGGGCATCCAATAAATTAGGACTGAGTCATCAGATTCTCTGACTTAGGTTTTTAAAATTATAACACAGATATTTAGTAGTAGCTACTGGGTTGAGAGGACATGTAACATCAAAACACTGGTTAGCTGATTTGAGATATTTATAAGTGTAACAACAACAACAACATATAAAAAGCCTGTGGTGGAGTTCCAGGAAGATGGTATCAGAGCAGGCAGGCAAGGCTCAACAACCTCATAAAAACAATGGAGAAAGGGGCAAAAGCTGTCCAAGGTAACATGCTTTGGGGATAGCAGGCCAGGACAGTGCTATGCAATCCCCAGGAGGGAGAGGGACAGAGAGACTTAGAATTCAAAGCAACAAATGTAAGTTACTAAACTCATGCAGCAGCTGGGAGGGGCAACCATCCCATACCCACAAGACATTAATCCTGGATAAAAACCGTGGCTCACTGCAGCAAGTTAAGAGGGGAACAGGCATCTTCCTCCCTGTTAACTGTTACAAGGGAAGTGGGAAGGTGTGTTTGAGGGAGGAACGTGGTTTCTCTTCAGTGAATTCAGTCAGCAGAGCCCACTTTGAATCTTGGCTAGGGCCAGACCAGAAACACAGGAAAGAGGAGGTTGAAGGAAACACGTCCATGGAAGAGTTCACTAATGAAGGCCATCTACTGGCCAGTCAGGAAACTGCAAGGAGAAAAACTGCTTTTAGGTCTCTTTTTAGCACTAACTCCTGGAAGAAAATCTGTGCCCCATTAGTGAGAACTTAACCTGACTTTGATAACTTAGGCTGGGAAATTTTAAAAACTCAGAATGGGTGAACCAAAAATCAAAGCAGAGCTGCAGAAGAAGAAAAAAAAAAAAAAAAAAAAAAACACGAGGTAAGAGCAAGAAATTGACCATTAAAGTAAATTCACCAACATATTCAGCTGCCTAGACATCAGCCAAAAATTACAAGCCATACTAGGAAACAGGAAAACATGGCCCAGCCAAAGGAACAAACCAAATATCTTGATGACATATAGGATTTAGACAACTAATCAATGACAATCACACAAATCTCCTAAACCAATTCAAAGACTTGAAGAAAAAGATGACTAAAGAGATAAAGGATGTTAAGAAGACACTGGGTGAGCACAAAGTACAATTTTAAAACCTGCAAAGAAAAGTAACAGAGCTTATGGGAATGAAAGACATAACAGACGAGATTAAAAATACACTAGAAGCACATAACAGCCAATTTGAATTAGTGATTTCAAGGACAGAATATCTGAACTGGAAAAGACAGGAGAACAGAAAGAAAAAAGAATGGAAAAAATGGAAAAGGTTCTCAGAGAATAGAATGACAATGTAAAACACACAGACACATTATCAGTGTCCCAGAGAGAGAAGAGACTGGAAAAGGGGCAGAAAGAATATTTGAGGAAATAATGAAAAAAAAAACACTTCCCAACTCTTATTAAAGATGTAAATATCGATATCCAAGAAGGACAATGGATCTCAAACAGAATAAATCCGAATAGACCTACTCTGAGACACCTACCATTCAGAATGACAAATATCAGAGATAAAGAAAGGATTCTGAAAACAGCAAGAGAAAAGCAAAATTATCACATTCAAGGGAACCTCAATAAGATTAAATGCTGAACTCTCATCAGAAACTATGGATGTGAAAAGAAAGTGGTATGATGTATTTAAAGTACTGAAAGACACAAATTGCCAGCCAAGAATTCTGTATCTGTCAAAATTGTCCTTCAAAAATGAGGGTGAGTTTAAAGTCTTCATAGACAAACAAAAACTGAGAGAGTATGTTACCAAATGACCAGAATTACAAGAGATACTAAAGGGAGCGCTATAGCCTGAAAGGAAAAATAAAAAAAGAGTGAGAGACTTGGAGAACTGTGTAGAAATGAAGATTATTAGGAAGGGTAAATTAAAGGTAAAAAGACAGACAATAGTAAATTATGACACCGGAAAGCCAAAGGATAAAATAGACAAAGTAAGTAATGCCTTTAAAGTAATAACATTGAATGTTAATGGCTTGAACTCCCCAATCGTAAGACATATACTAATAGAGTGGATAAGAAAATATGAGCCATCTATATGCTGTCTACAAGAGACTCACCTCAGATATAAGTACACAACCAGGCTGAAAGTGAAAGGTTGGAAAAAGATATTCCACACAAATAGTAACCAAAAAAAGAGCTGGAGTAGCAATGTTAATAGTGGACAAAATAGATTTTAAATGCAAAACTGTTATAAGGTATAAAGAAGGTCATTATTTATTAATAGAAGGGGCAATTCACCAAGAAGAAATAACTATACTAAGTATTTATGCAACTAACCTGGGTCCCCAAGATACATGAGGCAAAACTGAAGGGAGAAGTAGATATCTCTACAATAATAGTTGGAGATTTCAATACACCACTCTCAGTATTGGATAGAACATCTGGACAGAGGATAAAGAAACAGAAAGCTTGAATGATGTGATAAATGAACTAGACCTAACAGACATTTATAGAGCATAAACACCCAAAAGGCAGCGTTGAGATGGAAATTTATAGCTCTCAGTGTTTACATTAAAAAAGAAGAAAGGGCAAAAATGGAAGATGCACCCCTGGAGGAACTAGAAAAAGAAAAGCAAACTAATCCCAAACCATGCTGAATGAAAGAAATAGTAAAGATCAGACCAGAAATAAGTGAAATAGAGAACAAAAAACAATAGAGAGAATTGACAAAACCAAAAGTTGGTTCTTTGAGAAGGTCAAAATGGGCAAACCCTTAGCTAGACTGACAAAGGAAAAGAGAGAGAAGATATAAATAAATAAAATCAGAAATGAGAAGGGGGCATTGCCCTCATGCATTGACCTGTTGGGTTGTGCTTTAATATGTCTTCTGAACTTCCAAACTCTGCTCTCTGGTATTCCTAACTTTGGGTCGTTAACAAAATCTTCCTAATTTGTTTTTTAATAGCACTTCTGTTCTTTCCAGATCCTTAATTGCATACTTTTGATTCCAGTCTGGTGCCTTGTCTCTAGCTCCTTAATATTATTTTGGTTTTATAACAAGAGTGTTCTGTTTTAAAAAATAAATGGTATGCTGTTTTAAAAATAAATTAGCCTTGGAGTTGTAATTAAGAACAACTCTGTGAACAAGGGTGGTAGTATATGCAGAAGTAGTACAAACTTTATTGAGCATCCATTTTGTCAGGCACTGTACATGTCAAGCTTTTATTTATTCAGGATTGGTATAAGACATACAGAAGATGTGGTCAAATTGACCTGAATTTCTATTTCAAGTCTGTCTCTCCAACTAACTACAGAATTCCAAGGAAGTGACTTAACATTTAAGTCCTAACTTCTCCATCAATATAATTTGAATAATAAATCCAAAAAAAATGTGGTTGGCTGGGTTGGATGAAATTAAGTGTATTCAATATACATGATCAGTACATTAAAATGCTTTTATGTAAAATTCCTTAATATTATGCTTGTTCTGAAATTCATTTAGCATACCTAGACTCCTCCTAAGATAATGAGAAAAAATTACTTAACCTTTCTGTGACCCTTTTCCTCATCTGCAAAATAGAGAAAATAATATTTTCATATGTTTGTTGTGAGAACTAAACAATAGATGAGAAATTCTTAGAAGAGTGCCTAGCATTCAAAAAAACACACGTACCATTCAATAAGTATTACTGATTATTATTAGAAGCTGAAAATTAACATAGATATGTTAATGGATGCCAGAGTCCTAAACAACACCAAGGAAAATTGTAATGAAATTTTCAAAAATGTTTTTAAGGAAAATGAGTGTGTCTTCTGGTACATTCAGACTCTGTTAGACACACCAAAAGTTTCACCCAAAGTGGATATTCTCACTATCTTAGGAGGAGTCTCGATATGCTAAATGAATTTCAGAACAAGCATAATGTTAAGGAATTTTACCTAAAAGCATTTTAATGTACTGATCACGTATACTGAATGGCACGTGTAAGTAATAAGCAAGAGAGATATGTCAAACTTCTACACATTCTCATATTTTTGTTGTTGAAATTAAACATGTATATTATTCTGGTCTCGGTTTCAGAGGAAGAATAAGTAAAAGGTCCATTTTCCTTTGTCTAACCTCTGCCTATCTCTATTTCAAAATTTGAGACTCATCTATAGATATCTAGCCTTTCTTAACTAGACCACAAGCTTTTATTGTTGTTTTTAATTAGAGTTTCAATCAAGAATCCTTCTTTGCATGTTTGTAATTTTTTTAGTCTCCTTTAGAACAGTTCCTCCACCATTCCTTGTCTTTCATGATATAGAGATATTTGAAAAAAACAGGCCAGATATCTTATAAAATAGCCTATAATATGGAATTATCTTGTTTGCCCCTGGTTATTTTTGGGTTAAGTTTTTTGGCAGGAAGAGTACATTTGCAATCTCAGTAGTTTCCATTGCATCAGGTCTGTCTGTTCTCGAATTGATGATACCGAATTTGATCACTTGTTTAAATTGGGGATTTGTAGATTTCTCCTTGTAAAGGTACCTTTTTCGTTATTCATTTAATAAGTAATCCATGAGGTAATATTTGGGGACCATATATGGATCCGGTTCTCTGGCAACACTTTATCCAACAATTTCAGCATTTGTGATGGTTAAATTCATGTGTCAACTTGGCAAGATTATGGTGTCCACTTGTTGGGTCAAGCAAGCACTGGCCTGATAATTACTGTGAGGATATTTCATGGATTTAAATCATTGCTTAGTTGATTGCATCTATGGCTGATTACATCCACCATCAACAAAGGAGAGTGCCTTCAGCAATGATAGAGGTGTCATCCAACCAGCTGAAGGCTTTATAGGAAGAACTCATGATTTCAGCAGTCTGAAAGAAGAATTTCTGTCTCTATTTCAATCAGCCAGCTTCTCCTGAAGAACTCAATGAAACCTTCATTGGAGTTACCAATTTACAGACTCCTATGGAATTTGGACTTGCCAATTCCCATGGTCAAGTGAGACAATTCCTATAATAAACCTCTTGATATTTATATATATTTACATGTCTATCTATATCTATATAGCCATAGTATATCTCCTGTCCATTTTGTTTCTCTGGAGAACCCTAACTAATACAGCATTTATTCATCATTCTTGTCTGGATCAATTATTGCACTGACATTGGTAAAATGATGATTTCCTAATTCTACATTTCTTTAAAAAAAAATTAAAGGCATCATTCCCTAAAGAAAAGCATCCCCTCCCACTATCTGTCCATCTTTATTTATTTTGATTTCACTTTCACTCATGGCTCTTTATTTTTAATCAATGTCTTATATTCCATTATCATCATTATTATTTTCTATGTTTAAATTGTTCCAGATTTGCTCAGTTGCAGCTCCTGGGCCTTCGCCCACCCTCCAACCCCCTCTTTTTAGCTTTAGGTACATAGCACAAGGCCTGATACAAAGTAGATAATCAAAAAATTAAATAAAAAAAAAAAAAGCTTTAATGAAGTGAATTAAGAAGGTTGGTATTACATAACTAAGGAGGTTAGTATAACATTTAATAAAATTTACTTAAATATATATAAATATATATAGTGAGAGACAGAGGGAGAGATGGGAGACGGAGAAAGAGAATGTGTGTCTCAAGTTCTGAAGAAAAGCAACACTAAGAAAAAAATCATACACAAATAGGTCATATGAGGATTGCTACACAGTTTGGTGGTAAGTAGAAGGGACCCAGCAGTGAGTCAGCCCCTTTTATTCATCACAGCCCTAAAATCACAGACACCCTCAGTAGCCAGACAATGGGACTTCCTTTAACAAACAGCAGGGTGGTATGAAAAGTACCAATCACTGGAAGATTGCTTATTGCTCTACACTCCAATGGTTCCATTGCTTCCAATGACATATAATATACGTGCAAATAAGAAGGGAATTATTGATAGCTGTTGAAAGCAGCCTAGAAAAATTAGACTTTGTAGAAAATAGGCATCCCACTTACATACAACTGATGGTAAATATAGGCTGTGGTGGAAGAAATGCAGATTCATCAACCTGGGTTTCAGAGAAACAGAGTATATTATAGAGTTTAAATAATAAGACTATTTCCTCAAAACTTTAGTACTTTTAAATGAATTAGACTGAAGTGTATTCATTCTAAAAATATCACTGATTACTTATTTGGTGTCAGGAATTATGTTGATACCTGGAAACTTATTTCTTCTGGCCTGTGGGTCAGAATGGTTCTCCCTTGTATCCTACCCCTCAATCAGCCTATCAGGATTCCAAAAGAAAGCAAGGAAGGGACAACTTGGCCATCCTACCAAGACTTTGAATAAAGAGAGAAAATCTCCTCATTCAGGTTAGAATTTCTACCTGAAATTATATCCCACTTATGTAATGCTGAATTTACATACCTTGATGCAAAACTTGTAAGCATTTTCATCCAGATTGAAGCATATTTATCTGCTTGACATTCAGCCAATCACTAAATACGTATATAGTGCTCATTAAGAAACAAGCAATGTATGATGTGTCAGTTAGGTAGATGAAAAGACACAGTTCCTGCCACCAAGGAGCTCCAAGAGTAGTAAGAAATCATTCCTGAAAACAAACAATAAGTACTCCAGATGAATATGGAACTAAAGAGGAGGCATGTCTGAGACTGCCACGGGGCATCTAAGTGAAGCTTGAATGAAGACCTGAAAGGAGAGATGGTGTCTGCCAGTTTGACAAAGGATGAGCGAGGGGTGTGTGCCAAGCCCGGAGGAACTGAGCATGCATAACATCAGAAACCAATTCAGTTTACAAAGCTACTATCATGGATGGTATACTGAAGATGTTCTTACATATACCCTTTTTCCTAACTCTTGCAACAAGCTTTTGATAAATTAGGCATCATTATACTTAAACTGAAGCTCAAGAATTAAAAAACTTGTCCAAAATTATATAATATGGAGCAGAGCTAAGCTTTAAAGCCTTGTTTTCTGATTCCAAATCCTGTTTTCTTTCTACTCCAACAAATTGTCTTCCTGTGAGGGGCAAGAAGTCATTTTTCTTATTACATCCTCATGCTGCACAGAGGGGAATTGGGCTTTGAGTAGAAAGTTAGAATTTTATTAGTGACATGTGGAGAGAAATTCTTGTGTAATCCAGTAGGTAGTATTGAAAGGGGCTCTTTTTACTTCCACAGTCAAAGAAGCATGTTTGATGAACCAGTCCAAATGCTAAAGTGTAAAATAAATTTAAGGTAAATGTATTGTTCGCAAGCCATCTTTTCTAAATGTTCTACTTCAAAATGAGGGCTCAGGACCTGGAATTTACTGGAGAAGCACAACTGAATCATGACTGCTAAAAACCTTTTGTCCATTGGTGGCCACAGGCAGCATTTTATAATGTTGGGTGAGAGGGAGTTACAATTCTCGCAGGGGGCCATAAGATATAATATGAATGATGTCATTTTTGCCCTTGTCAGTTGGCCACATTTATTGAGCACCTATTCCATAGAAAGTACTAGATGCTGCTGGGAACTGCAAGGTAAATAGAAGACATGGTCTCTGCCCTAGTTTCGGGTACTGTCAGAAGAAGAAAACAAAATTAGGGTGCTCCAAATGGGAAAATAAACACAATGGTCCTTTAAAATCATGTTGAAATGATTCAGGATATCATGTTTTGCCTTTGCAACTTATGTCCAAAGACAGCACCCAAGGGCCATAACCAGCTTGATACATAGCCCTCTGAGACAACATAAAAGGAATTTGTCTAGACTTTAAAAAAAATAAAAAACAAACAAAAAGTCATATATGTTATATCTTTATCAGTCTTATAAAGCTTTTTCATGACTTTTATAGACAGTCTCAGAGAAAATGGACTATCATAAAAGACTTCTAACATTTTAAGTGACTACCTGGCAATATTCCTTCAGCAGCTGGATATGTTGTTATACAGCCATGTATAACCTAAAATCCATTATCGTTGAATGGAAGGCTAATAGCATCAAACTGTTAGCAGCCATGCTTCAGGCACTGTGGGCTGTTATTTCTGGAGGCTAAATGTTTAGTATTGTTTTCTTTGATTTCAAATCCTCTGAATTTCTTTCTCAGTATTCCAGTCCCCTCATTTCACAACCAAGTTCCATTCCTTTTCTACTTGGCTAAAATTAGTGTAATTATGAGAATCAATCCTGAGTATTTGCATCCTAATACTTAGCAAGTAGATTATTTTGTAATATAGCTCAGTGTCTGAGAAGAATTAAACAGTTAACTATGACAACCTAATATTATATTTTATATGGTATTTCAGGAAAAGTGACATAAAACTGCTCAGGTAAATCATTCCAATCCAGAAGATGAATGAGATTGTATTTGACAGGACTGCATAGGTTTTCCTTCCCTCAAATATTATAAAAGTCTCATATTCTGATTTGTCTATGAGATTATCATCTTTTCAACGTATTCCTGCATGTGTGTCTTAGTTTGAGTTCCCCTGGAAACAGACCCTGAGACAAAGATTAAGTAATGAATTAAGAGGTGAAAGAAAACACGAGTAGGAGAGTGGGGAAGTAAAACAAGGAAAGGAAAACAGTAATTGAAGTGTGTGAAATGAAACCAGATACCAATGTGGGTGAGCTGAGCTTAAGCTCATTGGAGAAAGTTTGGGAATCAGGATAAAAACATACCTCAGAGTTCTCTCAGTCAGAGGGCAAGGAAGCTATCTCCGACTATCATGACTGGAAAAAACACAAAACAATGGAGTCTCCAGCTGGAGAGAAAGCCCTCAGGCAGAGAAGTATAGGTGCTGGCAGTTGGAAGTTGGGCTTATGTGCAATGACATAATAACAGTAAAGAGCTATGTAAGGTGCACATACAAAGTCTGGAATAATATGATAGGAAAAGGTATTACATGGTTAAATTCATGTAGTCAAGATATTCTAAGGAATAATTCAGGAAAAGGATATAAAATAGGTGCCAAGTATAATCAACTGGTAGTGCACCCCTAAGGTTCTATGTAAACAAGGCTCTTGAGCCCCTAGCCAAGGCCAGCAAAACAGACTAGATTTGTAATTTGACCATTTTCCTAACAGGGAGTAGCTGCCATTCATTTGCTGTATATGTTCCATCCCTTACTTAGAAAGTCTCCCTAGTCCTTAAGTGCTTAGCTTACCAAGGATAACAATTTATTAGTTTAATGTTGATAGAAAAATAGTGAAAACAAAAGGAAGGTGATTTCTACATCGAACTGAAACAGCTAAAAATACCAAAATCATGGACAAATTAGGAAATTCCTACCCTTTTATATGTTGAGAAACTTTATCCATAAACAGATCAGAAATTTTATGATGGTATAAATTTGAAATAATTATAAAACCTAGAGGTAACAAATGCTTCCATTCTCTAATGTGCATTATTTACAATCATAAACTGTCGAGGACCTCTGGGAAGATCGCGTCAGAGTAGGCTGGCAGGGCTCAACTCTCTCTCAAAAACAATGGAGGAAGGGCAAAAAGCTGTCCAAGGGACTGATTTTATGGGTCAGCAGATGAGGACAGTGCTGCACAACCACCAGAAGGGTGAGGGACAGAGAGATGAAGAACCCAAAACAACAACCGTGAATGATTAAACTCCTGTGGCATCTGGGAATGGCACCTATCCCTCACCCTCAAGGCCCTCAGGCTGGATAAAACCTGTGGCCCACTGCAGCCACCTGAGGTGGGGGGGTTGGGGGGGAGGCATCTTCCTCCCTGTGAAGAGTGGAGTCCAGAGAGTGATTTTCTCTTCAGTGCATTTAGACAGAGCCCACTTTGAATCTTGGCTCTGGCCAGACCAGAAGCACCAGCAAGCAGAGGTTAAAAAAAAACACTGCCTTTGAAAGGGTCACTGACAAGTGCCATCTGCTGGCCAACCAGGAAACTGCAAAGAGAAAATTTGCTTTCAGATCTCTCTTAGCCCAAATCCCTGGGAGAAAATCTGTGCTCCCTTAGTGAGGCCCTGGCCTGCTTTTGATAACTTAAGCTGGATTATTTTAAAGGCTCAGAATAAGGTGAACCAAAAATCGAAGAAGAGCCATGAAAAAACAAACAAACAAACAAACAAACAAACAAAAACACTAGGCAAGAAAGAGAAAGTGACCATCAGTGAAAACTCACCAACATATCTGGATGCCTAGACATCAGCAAAAAAATTGCAAGCCATACTAGGAAACAGGAAGAAATGGCCCAGATAAAGGAACAAACTAAATATCCTGATGAGATACAGGATTTAATGTATCAATGATAATTGCACAAATCTCTTAAATCAATTCAAAGAGTTGAGGAAAATATGACTAAACAGCTAAAGGATATTAAGAAGACACGGGGAGAACATAAAGAACAATTTGAAAGCCTGCAAAGAAAAGTAAGAGAGCTTATGGGAATGAAAGATACAATGATGAGAGCAAAAATACATTAGAGGCACATAACAGCAGATTTGACGTGATCGAAGACAGAATTAGTAATATTGAGGATAAACTAACTAGAATTGTGACAGATGCTAGGTTTCTATCATTACTATAGAAATGTCAAAAAAAAAAGTCTTTATCCAATGGTTTTAGTATTCTCAATTTCTCTTATGTGGATTTTGTATATGTGACAATTCCTGACATAACAGTCAATTCAAAACCAGCTTCGGTTTTATCCTGGGTTAGAAATCATTAAAAACAAAGTGATCTTCATGTCCATGAGAGACAATTTAATTCATTTTAATGAAGTTCATACTTTTTTGTGGAATTAAATGAAATGTTTGGAATCTGTCTCCTAGCCACTATTTTTTTAAAAAAGTTGATTCAGTCTTTAAGACCTTAGGTTGTGTGAGCTTACAATGAATTCTGCATGTCATTATGATAATTATTTACCATATGAACTGCCTAACTTGTGCTGATTAACAAGGAGATTTTAATGCAAATACTGAAGAAGAAATGATAAAAAAAATGTGTTTCTAACATCAGAAAATATTAATTTTATGGAAAAAACACAAGACAATCAAATTATTTTGAGATAAGCTAGTGTTGCTTGGAGGCTAGTGGTTAGGAATTTTAAATGAGAACAGCAAACACAGTTTTCTGTTTGTATGTTGTTTGCTTCTTCTCTCTACAACTTATTGCCTGGGTGCAAGCGTAAAGCTGGCAGACAGTTGCATTTAGCCAAGTTTATGGTCTTGCTCAGAAAATATTGTAAAGGAAGAGATGGGCAAGAGAGTCAAGTATACATATAAAACATAAATTTGTTATGGAAAAAATCCAATTTATTACTAAGATTTGAGTTCCATTGTGATATCTTTTCCAGAGCAAATCATACAGATGGAAAAAATTAAGCTTAATATCCCCAAAGGGAAAAAAAAATGGAGAGGGAATAAAAGTACTCTGTAAAGGTCTCATATTATTTACATACATTCTGGCACCTATGTGATAGATGGTAGCCTCCTGAGTACTAAATATTACAAACAAGTTTTAAATTGCTATTATGTTTACCATAAAATCTAGAATATTAAAGGGCATTAAATATGAAAAATAATGTATTTTGAAATCTTTAACCTCAAAATTAATTTTAAAATAGAATTATTTTACCCAAGTTGTATAACTATGGTATGTAAGCAAAAATTACGTTTATGGAACAAGATATTTCAAATACTCTAATTGTAGTGTTTGTGGGCATCTTAGCGATCAACTCCATTCCCATCTGGTGTTCTAATTTTCAAGATGAGGTAAGGCACATGCAAAGGTAAATGACATTCCTTAAGCTGCACAGGAAGGAGATCACAGACTAGACAAGACGTATGCAATGCTGACCTTTGTTCATAACAACAAAATAAGTAAGTAAGGCCATTAAACCTTTACAGTTGACCCTTTGGGGCTTGAGAGTATCTTTTCCTATGGTGTGGCATTGTGAGATTACACATCACACACACCTCCCTATTTTTCTAGTCTAGACTTAGAAAGACATTGTTTATAAAAGGACCAGACTCTCAGACCATACAGCTGATGTCTAAGGACAAGAATTTTAAATAGGAAAGGCCAAAGACACATCTAAGGACAAATGTAGGCTCAGCTTCAAGCAATTCAACGAAGTTGTAGCTACAGCAAAATAGCAATAGTGAGGAGTCACTGACAACTCTAAGAAAAAGAGGCAGTCTTTCAGAGGAAATAAATTGGGTATATTAGGAGGCAAAATCATATGACATGAAATAAATTATGATATCAGTCCTAAAAATAAGGGCATACAATTGTTGTGCTCACTAGGGAAACAATGTTGGTTCCCAAAAAAAACAAGACTTTACAGATGGAACTAAATGTAATGAAATCTACAATTAATAGGTATTGCCATATTTGAAAATGATTGATAGAATAAACAACATGAACTAACTTCCCCTAGGATTATTTTTTTTCCTAATGAGATCTGAAGAAATTTTTACCTGTGGTATACATTCATTAGGTCTTCCATTTCTACCTTACTCTTTTTTCATCTTGATCAAATTTAGTTCTATTCTATTCTAATTCTTAAACTGAACCATATTGTTTTCTTTATACCCTCGTCACTTTATGTTTCAATTAAGAAGCATTTTTGACAGACTTTGAAGTAGCAACAAGAGCATCTGTGACTGTGACTTGCCTGTGCCATCCAGGTGCCCTTTGATCTGACTGTTCTAGCAGGTGTGCTGGCTAGGCAGGGTCCCCTCCCACTGCACTGTTCCCTGGGCACACTGCTCAGGAAAATTCCTGCAAGTTCAAGAGGACACTTCCCAGATTGATGAGGACCATTTGAGCAAGGGGAACTATGAAACAATTCTACTGTGCTATATTCCCCAAGCAACGCTACTACTTTCTTCCTATTTCTTCATGTAATTTATTTTTGGGTGTCTGGAACTACTAGACATTTATTTACTGAATATTTTCTATGCTGCGGAAAGCTGAGGGCTTAATTTATACATGGATCTCAGTAACTAAATATCTCTTCCCTATAATGCCCACCCATACTAAATATGCTCAATCAAATTAGGTAGGATGATAATTATCAAATGTCTTATAAGAACAAAGGATTCCAACCACCAAATAAATTCTAGCCAGGGAGAATACGAACGCAAAAAGGGTGTGCTACTTTTTTTTTTTCAAAAACGCTGTTTTAAGACATCTGCACACCAATGTTCATAGCAACATTATTCACCATTGCCAAAAGTTGGAAGCAACCCAGGTGTCCATCAACAGATGAATGGATAAACAAACTGTGGTCTATTCACACGATGGAATATTATGTAGCTGTAAGAAGAAATGAAGTCGTAAAGCATATGGCAACATGGATGAATCTGGAGGACATTATGCTGAGT